>JALDNG010000880.1:0-77926 GCA_024349245.1 Neodontobutis hainanensis
GAGAGCAGATGAGGCAGAGAGATAGAGAGACTAGAGGAGGCAGTTAGAGCAGAGAGACCAGATGCCACAGAGAGATCCAGAGAAGGCAGAGGCCACAGAGAGACCAGAGGAGGCAGAGGCATTAGAGAGACTAGTGGAGGCAGAGAGCAGAGAGGGCAGAGGAGGCAGAGGCCACAGAGAGACCAGAGGAGGCCAAGGAGGCAGAGAGACCAGAGGAGGGAGAGGCCACAGAGAGACCAGATGAGGCAGAGAAACCAGAGAAGGCAGAGGACACAAAGAGACCAGAAGAGGCAGAGGCCACAGAATGACTAGAGGCAGAGGAGGCAGAGAGACCAGAGGAGGCAGAGGACACAGAGTGACTAAAGGAGGCAGAGGAGACAAAGAGACCAGAGGAGGCAGAGGCCACAGAGAGACCAGAGGAGGCAGAGGCCACAGAGAGACCAGAGTAGGCAGAGGCCACAGAGAGACCAGAGGAGGCAGAGGAGGCAGAGAGACCAGAGGAGGCAGAGGAGACAGAGAGACGAGAGGAAGCAGGAGAGGCAGAGAGACTAGAGGAGGCAGAGGCCACAGAAAGACCAGAGGAGACAGAGAGTCCAGAGGAGGCAGAGGCCACAGAGAGACCAGAAGAGGCAGAGGCCATAGAGAGACCAGAGGGGGCAGAGGGCACAGAGAGTTCAGAGGAGGCAGAGGAGACAGAGAGACCAGAGGAGGCAGAGGTTACAGAGAGCCCAGAGCAGGCACAGGCAATAGAGAGACCAGTGGAGACAGAGAGACCAGAGGGGCAGAGGGCACAGAGAGTTCAGAGGAGGCAGAGGAGACAGAGAGACCAGAGGAGGCAGAGGTTACAGAGAGCCCAGAGCAGGCACAGGCAATAGAGAGACCAGTGGAGGCAGAGGCCATAGAGAGACCAGAGGGGCAGAGGGCACAGAGAGTTCAGAGGAGGCAGAGGAGTCAGAGAGACAAGAGAAGGCAGAAGCCACAGAGAGAACAGAGGAGGCAGAGGCCACAGAGAGATCAGAGGAGGCAGAGGAGGCAGCGAGATCAGAGGAGGCAGACGAGATAGAGAGACGAGAGGAAGCAGGGGAGGCAGAGACACTAGAGGAGGCAGAGGCCACAGAAAGACAAGAGGAGGCAGAGAGTCCAGAGTAGGCAGAGGCCACAAAGAGACCAGAAGAGGCAGAGGTCACAGAGAGACCAGAGGAGGCAGAGGAGGCAGAGAGAACAGAAAAGGCAGATGCCACAGATAGACAAGAGGAGGCAGCGGCAACAGAGAGACCAGAGAAGGCAGAGGGCACAGAGAGACCAGAGGAGGCAGAGGCCACAGAGAGAGCAGATGAGGCAGAGAGATAGAGAGACTAGAGGAGGCAGTTAGAGCAGAGAGACCAGATGCCACAGAGAGATCCAGAGAAGGCAGAGGCCACAGAGAGACCAGAGGAGGCAGAGGCATTAGAGAGACTAGTGGAGGCAGAGAGCAGAGAGGGCAGAGGAGGCAGAGGCCACAGAGAGACCAGAGGAGGCCAAGGAGGCAGAGAGACCAGAGGAGGGAGAGGCCACAGAGAGACCAGATGAGGCAGAGGACACAAAGAGACCAGAGGAGGCAGAGGCCACAGAATGACTAGAGGCAGAGGAGGCAGAGAGACCAGAGGAGGCAGAGGCCACAGAGTGACTAAAGGAGACAGAGGAGACAAAGAGACCAGAGGAGGCAGAAGCCACTGAGAGACCAGAGGAGGCAGAGGCCATAGAGAGACCAGTTGAGGCAGAGGCCACAGAGTGACTAGAGGAGGCAGAGGAGACAAAGAGACCAGAGGAGGCAGAGGCCACAGAGAGACCAGAGGAGGCAGAGGCCACAGAGAGACCAGAGGAGGCAGAGGCCACAGAGAGACCAGAGGAGGCAGAGGCCACAGAGAGACCAGAGGAGGCAGAGGAGACAGAGAGACGAGAGGAGGCAGAGGAGACAAAGAGACCAGAGGAGGCAGAGGCCACAGAGAGACCAGAGGAGGCAGAGGCCACAGAGAGACCAGAGGAGGCAGAGGCCACAGAGAGACCAGAGGAGGCAGAGGAGGCAGAGAGACCAGAGGAGGCAGAGGAGACAGAGAGACGAGAGGAAGCAGGGGAGGCAGAGAGACTAGAGGAGGCAGAGGCCACAGAGAGACCAGATGAGGCAGAGGACACAAAGAGACCAGAGGAGGCAGAGGCCACAGAATGACTAGAGGCAGAGGAGGCAGAGAGACCAGAGGAGGCAGAGGACACAGAGTGACTAAAGGAGCCAGAGGAGACAAAGAGACCAGAGGAGGCAGAAGCCACTGAGAGACCAGAGGAGGCAGAGGCCGTAGAGAGAGCAGTTGAGGCAGAGGCCACAGAGTGACTAGAGGAGGCAGAGGAGACAAAGAGACCAGAGGAGGCAGAGCCACAGAGAGACCAGAGGAGGCAGAGGCCACAGAGAGACCAGATTGATATGTCGCTCTGGGTGGCCCTAGGAGCCAGCGTGCAAAATTTGGAGAGGCTACGACATTGTTAAGGGGTCAAATAGTGTTCAGGGGTCAATGGTCAAAACCCGTTATAAGCTGTGTCTTTATGAGGCTGAAACTTTTTCACTTGATCTAAAGCCAGCAACCTTTGATATGTCGTTCTGGGTGGCCCCAGGAGCCAGCGCAAAATTTGGAGAGGCGACATTGGTAAGGGGTCAAAAGGTCAACTAAGGGTATGAGCTATATGCCCTGAGAAGAAAGGTGTCTTTTGATCATAATTCTTTTCCTCTTGCTCTAGAGCTCTGCGCTCGGATATGTGTATCAGGCTACTCCAGGAGCCAGGGGAAAAATTTAGGATTCTCACATGCCCATTTTGTCAATGTATTCTTCCTAGTGGGGCACTGGCGGTCACTTCCGACAGAGTATGTGAGCGTGCAGAGCGGAGCGGAGCGAGGAGCGGAGCGGTGTGATTTTGCCCGGTGCGAGGAGCGGATTTTTAAATAATGGAGCGTTGTGATTTTCTCCGCTCAAACGCCCACTATCGCCAATTACCAATCACGAGCCAGGAGTCCCAGGACCAAACCACTGTCAGGAGACGGAGGGGTTTGGGGCTGTTCAGTGTTCAAAATTACAAAAAGTATGGATGTTTTTCTCTTAGTACTGCGATTCGCTTTACACTACATGCATCTTCTGATCAGACACTGGTGTTATTAAAAATAAAAATAAAAAATACCCTGGAGCGAAACGGAGCGAGACGATATGGACGGAGCGGGGAGGGAGCGAGGAGCGAAAATTGCACACCCAGAGCGGAGCTTGAGCGGAGTATTTATGAAATACTTTGAGCGTGAGCGCAAATTCTGCCGCCTCGCTCCGCCACATACCCTGCTTCCCGAGGAAAATCAAGTGAAATGTGGTCTCCTGTTTTTGACACAGTATGTGGAAGCCTGTGGCAAAGTTTGGAGAGGCTATTACATTGTTAAGGGGTCGAAAGGTCAAAAAGGGTATGCTCTAAAGGCCCAAAAAGGAGAGATGTCTTTGAGTCATCATTTTTCTTCCTTGACTCTAGAGCCAGCCGACTTGCCTATGTCGTTCTGGGTGGCCCTGGAGCCAGCGCTAAAAATTTGGAGAGGCTACGACATTGTTAAGGTATCAAATAATGTTCAGGGTCAATGGTCAGAACCCGTTATAGGCTGTGTCTTTGTAGGCTGAAACTTTTGCCTTTGCTCTAAAGCCAGCAGCCTTTGATATTTTATTCTGGGTGGCCCCAGGAGCCAGTGTGCAAAATTTGGAGAGGCTACGACATTGGTAAGGGGTCAAAATGTCAACTAAGGTTACGAGCTATAGGCCCTGAGAAGAAAGGTGTCTTTTTGATCATAATTTTTTCCCTTGCTCTAGAGCCTGCGGTTCGGATATGTGATTCAGGGTTACTCCAGGAGCCAGGGGAAAATTTGGGATTCCCACATGCCCATTTTGTCAATGTATTCACCCTAGTGGGGCACTGGCGGTCACTTCCCGAGGTCCGATCAAGAGAAATGTGGTCTCCTTTTTCTCGACACAGCACGTGGAAGCGTGTGGTTAAAATTGGAGAGGCTACCACATTGTTAAGGGGTCGAAAGGTCAAAAAGGGCATGCGCTAAAGGCCCAAAAAGGAGAGATGTCTTTAGTCATCATTTTTCTTCCCTTGACTCTAGAGCCAGCCGCCTTTGATATGTCGCTCTGGGTGGCCCTGGAGCCAGCGTTGAAAATTTGGAGAGACTACGACATTGTTAAGGGGTCAAATAATGTTCAGGGTCAATGGTCAGAAGCCGTTATAGGCTGTGTCTTTGGAGGCTGAAACATTTTCCTTTGCTATGAAGCCAGCAACCTTGATATGTTGTTCTGGGTGGCCCCAGGAGCCAGCGTGCAAAATTTGGAGAGGCTACGACATTGGTAAGGGGTCAAAAGGTCAACTAAGGGTACGAGCTATAGGCCCTGACAAGAAAGGTGTCTTTTTGATCATCATTTTTTTCCCCTTTGCTCTAGAGATCTGCACTGGATATGTGATTCAGGGCTACCCAGGAGCCAGGGTGATAAATTTGGGATTCCCACATGCCCATTTTGTCAATGTATTCACCCTAGTGGGGCGCTGGCGGTCACTTCCCGAGGTCCGATCAAGTAAAATGTGGTCTCCTTTTTCTCAACCCAGCACGTGGAAGCGTGTGGTAAAGGTTGGCGAGGCTACCACATTGATAAGGGGTTTAAAAGGTCAAAAAAGTGTATGCGCTAAAGGCCCAGACAGACTGTAGTCGAGCATTAGAACAGACTGTAGAAATGCAGTAGTACAGACTGTAAATGTGCAGAAGAACAGACAGTAGACAATTATTAGAACTGACTGTAGACGTGGAGTAGAACAGACTGGCAATTTGCAGATGAATAGACTGCAGATGAGGGGACCAGAGGAGGTAACGGGGAGGGAGAAGAGAGGAAGCAGAGGCCACAGAAAGACCAGAGGAGGCAGAGAGTCCAGAGGAGGCAAAGGCCACAAAGAGACCAGAAGAGGAGAAGGAGGCAGAGAGACCAGAAAAGGCAGATGCCACAGAGAGACAAAAAAGGAGGAACAGAGAGAGCAGAGGAGGCAGAGGAGACAGAGAGACCAGAGGAGGCAGAGGCCACAGAGAGACTAGAGGAGACAGAGAAGGCAAAGAGACTAGAGGAGGGCAGAGGCCAAAGAGAGACCAGTGGAGGCAGAGGCAACAGAGAGAGCAGTGGAGGCAGAAGAGACAGAATGACCAGAGGAGGCAGAGGCCACAGAGAGAACAGAGGAGGCAGAGGACACAGACAGACCAAAGGAGGCAGAGGCCAAAGAGAGACCAGAGGAGGCAGAGGAGGCAGAGAGACCAGAGGAGGCAGAAGAGACAGAGAGAACAGAAGAGGCAGAGGCCACAGAAAGACCAGAGGAGGCAGAGAGTCGAGAGGAGGCAGAGGCTACAGAAAGACCAGTGTAGGCAGGGGAGACAGAGAGACCAGAGGAGGCAGAGGCCACTGAGAGACCAGAGGAGGCATAGGCCACAGAGTGACCAGAGGAGGAAATAAGGCAGAGACCCGAGGAGGCAGAGGCCACCGAGAGATCAGAGCAGGCAGAAAGACAGAGAGACCAGAGGAGGCAGAGAGATATGAGGATGCAGAGGAGGCAGAGAGACCAGAAAAGGCAGATGCCACAGAGAGACGAGAGGAGGCAGCGGCCACAGAGAGACCAGAGAAGGCAGAGGCCACAAAGAGACCAGAGGAGGCAGAGGCAACAGAGAGACCAGAGCAGATAGAGAACACGGAGAGACTAGAGGAGACAGAGAAGGCAGTGAGACTAGAAGAGGCAGAGGCCAGAGAGAGACTAGAGCAGGCAGAGGCCACAAAGAGAGCAGTGGAGGCAGAGGCCAAAAAGAGACCAGTGGATGCAGAGGAGACAGATGGACCAGAGGAGGAAGAGGCCACAGAGAGGGCAGAGGAGGCAGAGGACACAGACAGACCAGAGGAGGCAGAGGACACAGAGAGACCAGAGGAGGCAGAGGAGGCAGAGGACACAGACAGACCAGAGGAGGCAGAGGCCACAGAGAGACCAGAGGAGGCAGAGAGACCAGAGGAGGCAGAGGAGACAGAGAGACCAGAGGAGGCAGAGGCCACAAAGAGACGAGAGGAAGTAGAGGAGGCAGAGGGGCCAGAGGAGGCAGAGGCAACAGAAAGACCAAAGGAGGCAGAGAGTCCAGAGGATTCAGAGGCCACAGAGGGACTAGAGGAGGCAGAGTAGGCAGAGAGACCAGAAAAGGCAGATGCCAGTAAGAGAGCAGAGGCCACAGAGAGACCAGAGAGGCAGAGGACACAAAGAGACCAGAGGAGGCAGAGGCAACAGAGAGACCAGAGGAGATAGAGGAGACAGGAGAGACAGAGGAGACCCAGAGGAAGGCAGAGAGACCAGAGGAGAGGCAGAGGAGACAGAGAGACCAGAGGAGGCAGAGGCCACAGAGAGATCAGAGGAGGCAGAGGAGGCAGAGAGACCAGAGGAGGCAGAGGAGAGAGAGACCAGAGGAGGCAGAGGCCACAGAGACAAGAGGAAGTAGAGGACACAGACAGACCAAAGGAGGCAGAGGCCACAGAGAGACCAGAGGAGGCAGAGGAGACAGAGAGACCAGAGGAGGCAGAGGCCACAGAGAGACGAGAGGAAGCAGAGGAGGCAGAGAGACCAGAGGAGGCAGAGGCCACAGAGAGACTAGAGGAGGCAGAGGAGACAGAGAGACCAGAGGAGGCAGAGGCCACAGAGAGACGAGAGGAAGCAGAGGAGGCAGAGAGACCAGAGGAGGCAGAGGCCACAGAGAGACCAGAGGAGGCAGAGGAGGCAGAGAGACCAGAGGAGGCAGAGGCCACAGAGAGACCAGAGGAGGCAGAGGCCAGAGAGAGACCAGAGGAGGCAGAGGCCAGAGAGACCAGAGGAGGCCGAGGCCATAGAGAGACCAGAGGAGGCAGAGAGAGAGACCAGAGGAGGCAGTAGAGCAGAGGAGGCAGAGGAGGCAGAGAGACAGGAGGCAGAGGCCACAGAGTGACTAGAGGAGGCAGAGGAGACAGAGAGACCAGAGGAGGCAGAGGCAGACAGAGAGAGCAGTGGAGGCAGAGAGACTAGAGGAGGCAGAGAGAGAGACCAGAGGAGGCAGAGAGACCAGAGGAGGCAGAGGAGACAGAGAGACCAGAGGAGGCAGAGAGCAGAGAGAGGAGAGGCAGAGAAGGCAGAGAGACCAGTGGAGGCAGAGGAGACAGAGAGACCAGAGGAGGCAGAGGCCATAGAGAGACCAGAGGAGGCAGAGGCCACAGAGAGACCAGAGGAGGCAGAGGAGACAGAGAGACCAGAGGAGGCAGAGGCCCCAGAGAGACGAGAGGAAACAGAGGAGGCAGAGAGACCAGAGGAGGCAGAGGCCACAGAAAGACCAGGGGAGGCAAGGAGAGTCTAGAGGAGACAGAGGCCACAGAGAGACCAGGAGAGGCAGAGGAGGCAGAGAGACCAGAAAAGGCAGATGCCTCAGAGAGACCAGAGTAGGCAGCGGCCAGAGAGAGACCAGAGAAGTCTGAGGCTACAGAGAGACCAGAGGAGGCAGAGAGACAGAGAGAGCAGAGGAGGCAGTTAGAGCAGAGGAGGCAGAGGAGGCAGAGAGACCAAAGGAGGCAGAGGCTACAGAGTGACTAGAGGAGGCAGAGGAGACAACGAGACCCAAGGAGGCAGAGGCAACAAAGAGACCAGAGGAGGCAGAGGCAATAGAGAGACCAGTGGAGGCAGAGAGACCAGAGGAGGCAGAGGAGACAGAGAGACCAGAGGAGGCAGAGGCCACAGAGAGACGAGAGTAAGCAGAAGAGGCAGAGAGATTAGAGGAGGAAGAGGCCACAGAAAGACCAGAAGAGGCAGAGGCCACAGAGAGACCAGAGGAGGCAGAGGCCACAGAGAGTTCAGAGGAGGCAGAGGAAACAGAGAGACCAGAGGAGGCAGAGGCCACAGAGAGACGAGAGTAAGCAGAAGAGGCAGAGAGATTAGAGGAGGAAGAGGCCACAGAAAGACCAGAAGAGGCAGAGGCCACAAAGAGACCAGAGGAGGCAGAGGCCACAGAGAGTTCAGAGGAGGCAGAGGAAACAGAGAGACCAGAGGAGGCAGAGGCCACAGAGAGACGAGCGGAAGCAGAGGCAAGAGAGAGACCAGTGGAGGCAGAGAGACCAGAGGGGGCATAGGAGGCAGACAGACAAGAGAAGGCAGCGGCCACAGAGAGACCAGAGGAGGCAGGAGGCAGAGAGACCAGAGGAGGCAGAGCCCACAGTGAGACCAGAGGGGCAGAGGCCACCGAGTGTTCAGAGGAGGCAGAAAGACAGAGAGGCAAGAGGAGGCAGAGAGACGAGAGGATGCAGAGGAGGCAGAGAGAGCAGAGGAGACCGAGGCCACAGAGAGACCAGAAGAGGCAGAGGCCACAGAGAGATGAGAGGATTGCAGAGGTCACAGAGAGACCAGTGGAGGTAGAGAGAGCAGAGGAGGCAGAGAAGGCAGAGAGACCAGTGGAGGCAGAGGAGACAGAGAGACCAGAGCAGGCAACGTGGCAGAGAGGCCACAGGAGGATGAGGCCACCGAGAGTTCAGAGAAGGAAGGAAGACAGAGAGACCAAAGGAGGCAGAGTGATTAGAGGACGATAGGAGGCAGAGAGACCAGAAAAGGCAGATGCCACAGAGAGACCAGAGGAGGCAGAGGCAGCAGAGAGACCAGGGGAGGCAGAGAGACCAGAGAAGGCAGAGGACACAAAGAGACCAGAGGAGGCAGAGAGACAGAGAGACCAGAGGAGGCAGTTAGAGCAGAGAGGCAGAGGAGGCAGAGAGACCAGAGGAGGCAGAGCCACAGAGTGACTAGAGGAGGCAGAGGAGACAAAGAGACCCGAGGAGGCAGAGGCCACAGAGAGACCAGAGGAGGCAGAGGCCACAGAGAGACCAGAGGGGGCATAGGAGGAAGACAGACAAGAGAAGGCAGCGGCCACAGAGAGACCAGAGGAGGCAGAGGCCACAGAGAGACGAGAGGAAGCAGAAGAGGCAGAGAGACCAGAGGAGGCAGAGGCCACAGAAAGACCAGAAGAGGCAGAGAGTCCAGAGGATGCAGAGGCCATAGAGAGGCCATAGAGAGGCCAGAGGAGACAGAGGCTACAGAGAGTTCAGAGGAGGCAGAGGAGACAGAGAGACCAGAGGAGGCAGAGGCCACAGAGGCCAGAGGAGGCAGAGTAGAGAGAGACCAGAGGAGGCAGAGGCAGAGAGAGAGACCAGAGGAGGCAGAGAGACCAGAGGAGGCAGAGGAGACAGAGAGACCAGAGGAGGCAGAGGCCACAGAGAGACGAGAGGAGGCAGGAGGCAGAGAGACCAGAGGAGGCAGAGGACACAAAGAGACCAGAGGAGGCAGAGAGACAGAGAGACCAGAGGAGGCAGTTAGAGCAGAGGAGGCAGAGGAGGCAGAGAGACCAGAGGAGGCAGAGGCCACAGAGTGACTAGAGGAGGCAGAGGAGACAAAGAGACCAGAGGAGGCAGAGGCCACAAAGAGACGAGCGGAAGCAGAGGCAAGAGAGAGACCAGTGGAGGCAGAGAGACCAGAGGGGGCATAGGAGGCAGACAGACAAGAGAAGGCAGCGGCCACAGAGAGACGAGAGGAAGCAGAAGAGGCAGAGAGACCAGAGGAGGCAGAGGCCACAGAAAGACCAGAAGAGGCAGAGAGTCCAGAGGATGCAGAGGCCATAGAGAGGCCATAGAGAGGCCAGAGGAGACAGAGGCCACAGAGAGTTCAGAGGAGGCAGAGGAGACAGAGAGACCAGAGGAGGCAGAGGCCACAGAGAGACAGAGGAGGCAGAGGCCACAGAGAGACCAGTGGAGGCAGAGAGAGACTAGAGGAGGCAGAGGCACAGAGAGACCAGTGGAGGCAGAGAGACCAGAGGAGGCAGAGGAGACAGAGAGACCAGAGGAGGCAGAGGCCAGAGAGAGAGAGAGAGGCAGAAGAGGCAGAGAGATTAGAGGAGGAAGAGGCCACAGAAAGACCAGAAGAGGCAGAGGCCACAAAGAGACCAGAGGAGGCAGAGGCCACAGAGAGTTCAGAGGAGGCAGAGGAAACAGAGAGACCAGAGGAGGCAGAGGAGAGAGAGAGTAAGCAGAAGAGGCAGAGAGATTAGAGGAGGAAGAGGCCACAGAGAGACCAGAAGAGGCAGAGGCCACAAAGAGACCAGAGGAAGCAGAGGCAAGCAGAGAGACCAGTGGAGGCAGAGAGACCAGAGGAGGCATAGGAGGCAGACAGACAAGAGAAGGCAGAGGCCACAGAGAGACCAGAGGAGGCAGAGGAGGCAGAGAGACCAGAGGAGGCAGAGGCCACAGAGAGACCAGAGGAGGCAGAGGCCAGAAAGACCAGAGGAGGCAGAAGAGACAGAGAGGCAGAGGAGGCAGAGAGACCAGAGGAGGCAGAGGCCACAGAGAGACCAGAGGAGGCAGAGGCCACAGAGAGAGACCAGAGGAGGCAGAGCCAGGCAGAGAGACCAGAGGAGTGCAGAGGCCACAGAGAGACCAGAGGAGGCAGAGGCCACAGAGAGACAGAGAGGAGGCAGAGGAGACAGAGAGACCAGAGGAGGCAGAGGCCACAGAGAGACCAGAGGCAGGTGGAGGCCACAGAGAGACCAGAGGAGGCAGAGGAGGCCAGAGAGACCAGAGGAGGCAGAGGAGACAGAGAGACCAGAGAGGCAGGAGGCCACAGAGAGACTAGAGGAGGCAGAGGCCACAGAGAGAGACCAGAGGAGGCAGAGGAGGCAGAGAGACCAGAGGAGGCAGAGGCCACAGAGAGACCAGAGGAGGCAGAGGCCACAGAGAGACCAGAGGAGGCAGAGGCAGAGAGACCAGAGGAGGCAGAACACCAGAGAGAGGCAGAATGAGAGATGAGGAGGCAGAAAGGCAGAGAGAGCAGAGAGACCAGTCCAGGGGCAGAGGCCACAGAGGAGGCAGAGGAGAAGAGAGAGGAGGCATAGAGGAGGCAGAGAGAGCAAGAGAGGAGGCAGAGGCACAGAGAGACCAGAGGCTAGGCAGTAGGCCACAGAGAGACCACAGAAGAGAGCAGAGGAGGCAGAGAAGGCAGAGAGACAGAGGAGAGCAGAGACAGAGAGAGGCGAAGGAGGAGAGAGACCAGAGGAGGCAGAGGCCACCGAGAGTTCAGAGAAGGAAGAAAGACAGAGAGACCAAAGGAGGCAGAGTGATTAGAGGACGCATAGGAGGCAGAGAGACCAGAAAAGGCAGATGCCACAGAGAGACCAGAGGAGGCAGAGGCAGCAGAGAGACCAGAGGAGGCAGAGAGACCAGAGAAGGCAGAGGACACAAAGAGACCAGAGGAGGCAGAGAGACAGAGAGACCAGAGGAGGCAGTTAGAGCAGAGGAGGCAGAGAGACCAGAGGAGGCAGAGGCCACAGAGTGACTAGAGGAGGCAGAGGAGACAAAGAGACCCGAGGAGGCAGAGGCCACAGAGAGATCAGAGGAGGCAGAGGCAATAGAGAGACCAGTGCAGGCAGAGAGACCAGAGGGGGCATAGGAGGCAAGACAGACAAGAGAAGGCAGCGGCCACAGAGAGACCAGAGGAGGCAGAGGCCACAGAGAGACGAGAGGAGGCAGAAGAGGCAGAGAGACCAGAGGAGGCAGAGGCCACAGAAAGACCAGAAGAGGCAGAGAGTCCAGAGGATGCAGAGGCCATAGAGAGGCCAGAGGAGACAGAGGCCACAGAGAGTTCAGAGGAGGCAGAGGAGACAGAGAGACCAGAGGAGGCAGAGGCCACAGAGTGACTAGAGGAGGCAGAGGCAATAGAGAGACCAGTGGAGGCAGAGAGACCAGAGGGGGCATAGGAGGCAGACAGACAAGAGAAGGCAGAGGCCACAGAGAGACCAGAGGAGGCAGAGGCCACAGAGAGACCAGAGGAGGCAGAGGAGGCAGAGAGACCAGAGGAGGCAGAACCCACAGTGAGAGGCAGAGGCAGAGGCCACCGAGAGTTCAGAGGCCACCGAGAGTTCAGAGGAGGCAGAAAGACAGAGAGGCAAGAGGCAGAGGAGGCAGAGAGAGCAGAGGAGGCAGAGGCCACAGAGAGACCAGAAGAGGCAGAGGCCACAGAGAGATGAGAGGAGGCAGAGGAGACAGAGAGACCAGAGAGGAGGTAGAGGCCACAGAGAGACCAGAAAGAGACATAGGCCACAGAGAGACCAGAGGAGGCAGAGGTCACAGAGAGACCAGTGGAGGCAGAGAGAGCAGAGGAGGCAGAGAAGGCAGAGAGACCAGTGGAGGCAGAGGAGACAGAGAGACCAGAGGAGGCAAGGGGCAGAGAGACCACAGGAGGCAGAGGCCACCGAGAGTTCAGAGAAGGAAGAAAGACAGAGAGACCAAAGGAGGCAGAGAGATTAGAGGACGCAGAGGAGGAGGCAGAGAGACCAGAAGAGGCAGATGCCACAGAGAGACCAGAGGAGGCAGAGGCCACAGAGAGACCAGAGGAGGCAGAGGACAAGAGACCAGAGGAGGCAGAGGCCACAGAGAGACGAGAGGAAGCAGAGGAGGCAGAGAGACCAGAGGAGGCAGACAGAAAGATCAGAGGAGGCAGACAGTCCAGAGGAGGCAGAGGCAATAGAGACCAGTGGAGGGAGAGAGACCAGAGGGGGCATAGGAGGCAGAGAGACAATAGAAGGCAGAAGCCAGAGAGAGACCAGAGGAGGCAGAGGCCACAGAGAGACCAGAGGAGGCAGAAGAGGCAGAGAGACCAGAGGAGGCAGAGGCCACAGAGAGTTCAGAGGAGGCAGAAAGACAGAGAGACCAGAGGAGGCAGAGAGACTAGAGGATGCAGAGAAGGCAGAGAGACCAGAGGAGACAGAGGCCACAGAGAGACCAGAGGAGGCAGAGGACAGAGAGAGACAAGAGGAGGCAGAGGCCAAAGAGAGACCAGAGGAGGCAGAGGCCACAGAGAGACCAGAGGAGGCAGAGGAAACAGAGAGACCAGAGGAGGCAGGCAGAGACAGAGAGAGCAGAGGAGGCAGAGGCCACAGAGAGACGAGAGGAAGCAGAGGAGGCAGAGAGACCAGAGGAGGCAGAGGCCACAGAAAGACCAGAGGAGACAGAGAGTCCAGAGGAGGCAGAGGCCATAGAGAGACCAGAGGAGGCAGGCCACAGAGAGACCAGAGGAGGCAGAGGCACAGAGATTTCAGAGGAGGCAGAGGAGACAGAGAGACCAGAGGAGGCAGAGACCCAGAGCAGGCAGAGGCAATAGAGAGACCAGTGGAGACAGAGAGACCAGAGGGGCAGAGGAGGCAGAGAGACAAGAGAAGGCAGAAGCCACAGAGAGACCAGAGGAGGCAGAGGAGGCAGAGAGACCAGAGGAGGCAGAGCCACAGAGAGACCAGAGGGGCAGAGGCCACCGAGTGTTCAGAGGAGGCAGAAAGACAGAGAGGCAAGAGGAGGCAGAGAGACGAGAGGATGCAGAGGAGGCAGAGAGAGCAGAGGAGACAGAGGCCACAGAGAGACCAGAAGAGGCAGAGGCCACAGAGAGATGAGAGGATTGCAGAGGTCACAGAGAGACCAGTGGAGGTAGAGAGAGCAGAGGAGGCAGAGAAGGCAGAGAGACCAGTGGAGGCAGAGGAGACAGAGAGACCAGAGGAGGCAGAGGAGGCAGAGAGGCCACAGGAGGATGAGGCCACCGAGAGTTCAGAGAAGGAAGAAAGACAGAGAGACCAAAGGAGGCAGAGTGATTAGAGGACGACATAGGAGGCAGAGAGAGACCAGAAAAGGCAGATGCCACAGAGAGCCAGAGGCAGCAGAGAGAGACCAGGGGAGGCAGAGAGAGACCAGAGAAGGCAGAGGACACAAAGAGACCAGAGGAGGCAGAGAGACAGAGAGACCAGAGGAGGCAGTTAGAGCAGAGGAGGCAGAGAGACCAGAGGAGGCAGAGGCCACAGAGTGACTAGAGGAGGCAGAGGAGACAAAGAGACCCGAGGAGGCAGAGGCCACAGAGAGATCAGAGGAGGAAGAGGCAGAGAGACCAGTGCAGGCAGAGAGACCAGAGGGGGCATAGGAGGAAGACAGACAAGAGAAGGCAGCGGCCACAGAGAGACCAGAGGAGGCAGAGGCCACAGAGAGACGAGAGGAAGCAGAAGAGGCAGAGAGACCAGAGGAGGCAGAGGCCACAGAAAGACCAGAAGAGGCAGAGAGTCCAGAGGATGCAGAGGCCATAGAGAGGCCAGAGGAGACAGAGGCCACAGAGAGTTCAGAGGAGGCAGAGGAGACAGAGAGACCAGAGGAGGCAGAGGCCACAGAGGGACGAGTGGAAACAGAGGCAATAGAGAGGCCAGTGGAGGCATAGAGAGACCAGAGGGGGCATAGGAGGCAGACAGACAAGAGAAGGCAGAGGCCACAGAGAGACTAGAGGAGGCAGAGGCCACAGAGAGACCAGAGGCAGAGAGACGAGAGGAGGCAGAACCCACAGTGAGAGGCAGAGGCAGAGGCCACCGAGAGTTCAGAGGCCACCGAGAGTTCAGAGGAGGCAGAAAGACAGAGAGGCAAGAGGAGGCAGAGAGAGCAGAGGAGACCGAGGCCACAGAGAGACCAGAAGAGGCAGAGGCCACAGAGAGATGAGAGGAGGCAGAGGAGACAGAGAGAGCATAGGAGGCAGAGGCCACAGAGAATCCAAATGAGACATAGGCCACAGAGAGACCAGAGGATTGCAAAGGTCACAGAGAGACCAGTGGAGGTAGAGAGAGCAGAGGAGGCAGAGAAGGCAGAGAGACCAGTGGAGGCAGAGGAGACAGAGAGACCAGAGGAGGCAACGGGGCAGAGAGGCCACAGGAGGCAGAGGCCACCGAGAGTTCAGAGAAGGAAGAAAGACAGAGAGACCAGAGGAGGCAGAGAGACGAGAGGATGCAGAGGAGGCAGAGAGACCAGAGGAGGCAAATGCCACAGAGAGACCAGAGGAGGCAGAGGCCACAGAGAGACTAGAGGAGGCAGAGGATACAAAGAGACCAGAGGAGGCAGAGGCCACAGAGAGACGAGAGGAAGCAGAGGAGGCAGAGAGAGACCAGAGGAGGCAGCGGCCACAGAAGAGATCAGAGGAGGCAGACAGTCCAGAGGAGGCAGAGGCAATAGAGAGACCAGTGGAGGGAGAGAGACCAGAGGAGGCATAGGAGGCAGACAGACAAGAAGGCAGAAACCAGAGAGAGACCAGAGGAGGCAGAGGCCACAGAGAGACCAGAGGAGGCAGAGGAGGCAGAGAGACCAGAGGAGACAGAGGCCACAGAGAGTTCAGAAGAGGCAGAAAGACAGAGAGACCAGAGGAGGCAGAGAGACTAGAGGATGCAGAGAAGGCAGAGAGTCCAGAGGAGACAGAGGCCACAGAGAGACCTGAGGAGGCAGAGGAATAGAGAGACAAGAGGAGGCAGAGGCCAAAGAGTGACCAGAGAGGCAGAGGCCACAGAGAGACGAGGAGGCAGAGGAGACAGAGAGACCAGTGGAGGCAGGGGAGACAGAGAGAGCAGAGGAGGCAGAGGCCACAGAGAGACGAGAGGAAGCAGAGGAGGCAGAGAGACCAGAGGAGGCAGAGGCCACAGAAAGACCAGAGGAGACAGAAAGTCCAGAGGAGGCAGAAGCCATAGAGAGACCAGAGGAGGAGGAGGCCACAGAGAGACCAGAGGAGGCAGAGGCCACAGAGAGACCAGAGGAGGCAGAGGAGACAGAGAGACCAGAGGAGGCAGAGGTTACAGAGAACCCAGAGCAGGCACAGGCAATAGAGAGACCAGTGGAGACAGAGAGACCAGAGGGGGCAGAGGAGTCAGAGAGACAAGAGAAGGCAGAAGCCACAGAGAGACCAGAGGAGGCAGAGGCCACAGAGAGACCAGAGGAGGCAGAGGAGGCATCGAGAGTCACCAGAGGAGGCAGACGAGATAGAGAGACGAGAGGAAGCAGGGGAGGCAGAGAGACACTAGAGGAGGCAGAGGCCACAGAAAGACCAGAGGAGGCAGAGAGAGTCCAGAGGAGGCAGAGGCCACAGAGAGACCAGAAGAGGCAGAGGTCACAGAGAGACCAGAGGAGGCAGAGGAGGCAGAGAGACCAGATGAGGCAGAGAGCCAGAGAGACCAGAGGAGGCAGAGGACACAGAGAGACCAGAGGAGGCAGAGGCCACAGAGAGACCAGAGGAGGCAGAGGCCACAGAGAGAGCAGATGAGGCAGAGAGATAGAGAGACTAGAGGAGGCAGTTAGAGCAGAGAGACCAGATGCCACAGAGAGACCAGAGAAGGCAGAGGCCACAGAGAGACCAGAGGAGGCAGAGGCCACAGAGTCACTAGAGGAGGCAGAGGAGACAAAGAGACCAGAGGAGGCAGAGGCCACAGAGAGACCAGAGGAGGCAGAGGCATTAGAGAGACTAGTGGAGGCAGAGAGCAGAGAGGGCAGAGGAGGCAGAGGCCACAGAGAGACCAGAGGAGGCCAAGGAGGCAGAGAGACCAGAGGAGGCAGAGGCCACAGAGAGACCAGATGAGGCAGAGAGTCCAGAGGAGGCAGAGGCCACAGAGAGACCAGAAGAGGCAGAGGCCACAGAGAGACCAGAGGAGGCAGAGGAGGCAGAGAGACCAGAGGAGCCAGAGTCCACAGAGTGACTAAAGGAGACAGAGGAGACAAAGAGACCAGAGGAGGCAGAAGCCACAGAGAGACCAGAGGAGGCAGAGGCCATAGAGAGACCAGTTGAGGCAGAGGCCACAGAGTGACTAGAGGAGGCAGAGGAGACAAAGAGACCAGAGGAGGCAGAGGCCACAGAGAGACCAGAAGAGGCAGAGGCCACAGAGAGACCAGAGGAGGCAGAGGAGGCAGAGAGACCAGGACAAGACAGAGAGAGAGAGGAAGCAGGGGAGGCAGAGACCAGAGGAGGCAGAGTGTCACAGAAAGACTAGAGGAGGCAGAGAGTCCAGAGGAGGCAGAGGCCACACAGTGACTAGAGGAGGCAGAAAGACAGAGAGACAAGAGGAGGCAAAAGCCACAGAGAGACTAGAGGAGGCAGAGAAGGCAGAGAGTCCAGAGGAGACAGAGGCTATAGAGAGACCAGAGGAGGCAGAGGTCACAGAGAGACAAGAGGAGGCAGAGGAGGCAGAGAGACCAGAAAAGGCAGAGCCACAGAGAGACCAGAGGAGGCAGAGGCCACAGAGAGACAGAGAAGGCAGAGGCTTCAGAGAGACCAGAGGAGGCAGAGGCCACAGAGAGACCAGATGAGGCAGAGACAGAGAGACCAGAGGAGGCAGAGGCCACAGAGAGACCAGAGGAGGCAGAGGCACAGAGAGACCAGAGGAGGCAAAGGAAGCAGAAAGACCAGAGGAGGCAGAGGCCACAGAGAGACCAGAGAGGCAGAGAGACAGAGAGACCAGAGGAGGAAGTTAAAGCAGAGGAGGCAGAGAAGGCAGAGAGACCAAAGGAGGCAGAGGCCACAGAGTGACTAGAGGAGGCAGAGGAGACAAAGAGACCAGAGGAGGCAGAGGCCACAGAGAGACCAGAGGAGGCAGAGGACACAGAGAGACGAGAGGAAGCAGGGGAGGTAGAGAGACTAGAGGAGGAAGAGGTCACACAAGAGACCAGAGGAGACAGAGAGTCCAGAGGAGGCAGAGGCCACAGAGAGACCAGAAGAGGCAGAGGCCACAGAGAGACCAGAAGAGGCAGAGAGACCAGAGGAGGCAGATGCCACAGAGAGACCAGAGGAGGCAGAGGCCACAGAGAGACCAGAGAAGGCAGAGGAGGCAGAGAGAACAGAAAGGCAGATGCCACAGATAGACCAGAGGAGGCAGAGGCAACAGAGAGACCAGAGAAGGCAGAGGCCACAGAGAGACCAGATGAGGCAGAGGCCACAGAGAGAGCAGATGAGGCAGAGAGATAGAGAGACTAGAGGAGGCAGTTAGAGCAGAGAGACCAGATGCCACAGAGAGATCCAGAGAAGGCAGAGGCAAAAGACTGACCAGAGGAGGCAGAGGACACAGAGTCATTAGAGGAGGCAGAGGAGACAGAGAGACCAGAGGAGGCAGAGGCCACAGAGAGACGGCGGAGGAGGCAGAGGTAGAGAGACTAGTGGAGGCAGAGAGCAGAGAGGGCAGAGGAGGCAGAGGCCACAGAGAGACCAGAGGAGGCCAAGGAGGCAGAGAGACCAGAGGAGGCAGAGGCCACAGAGAGACCAGATGAGGCTGAGAGACCAGAGAAGGCAGAGGACACAGAGAGACCAGATGAGGCAGAGGCCACAGAATGACTAGAGGAGGCAGAGGAGGCAGAGAGACCAGAGGAGGCAGAGGCCACAGAGTGACTAAAGGAGACAGAGGAGACAAAGAGACCAGAGGAGGCAGAAGCCACAGAGAGACCAGAGGAGGCAGAGGCCATAGAGAGACCAGTTGAGGCAGAGGCCACAGAGTGACTAGAGGAGGCAGAGGAGACAAAGAGACCAGAGGAGGCAGAGGCCACAGAGAGACCAGAAGAGGCAGAGGCCACAGAGAGACCAGAGGAGGCAGAGGAGGCAGAGAGACCAGAGGAGGCAGAGGAGACAGAGAGACGAGATGAAGCAGGAGAGGCAGAGAGACTAGAGGAGGCAGAGGCCACAGAAAGACCAGAGGAGACAGAGAGTCGGCAGAGGAGAGAGACCAGAGGAGGCAGAGAGGAGAGGAGGCCACAGAGAGACCAGAGGAGGCAGAGGCCACAGAGAGACCAGAGGAGGCAGAGGCCACAGAGAGACCAGAGGAGGCAGAGGCCACAGAGAGACCAGAGGAGGCAGAGGCACAGAGAGACCAGAGGAGGCAGAGAGAGGCAGAGAGACCAGAGGAGGCAGAGGAGACAGAGAGAGAGGGCAGAGGCCACAGAGAGACTAGAGGAGGCAGAGGCCACAGAGAGACCAGAGGAGGCAGAGGCAAGGCAGAGAGACCAGAGGAGGCAGAGAGACCAGAGAGACAGAGGAGGCAGAGAGACCAGAGGAGGCAGAGGCCACAGAGAGACCAGAGGAGGCAGAGGACAGAGAGACCAGAGGAGGAGGCAGAGGCCACAGAGAGACCAGAGGAGGCAGAGGCCACAGAGAGACCAGAGGAGGCAGAGGCCACAGAGAGACCAGGAGGAGGCAGAGGCCACAAAGGAGGCAGAGAGACCAGAGAGGAGGCAGAGGAGACAGAGAGACCAGAGGAGGCAGAGGCACAGAGAGAGACCAGAGGAGGCAGAGGCCACAGAGAGACCAGAGGAGGCAGAGACAGAGACAGAGGAGACAAGAGGAGGCAGAGGACAGAGAGACCAGAGGAGGCAGAGGCCACAGAGAGACCAGAGGAGGCAGAGGAGACAGAGAGACCAGAGGAGGCAGAGAGACCACAGAGAGAGAGGCAGAGGAGGCAGAGAGACCAGAGGAGGCAGAGGCCACAGAGAGACCAGAGGAGGCAGAGGCCACAGAGAGACCAGAGGAGGCAGAGGACAGAGAGACCAGAGGAGGCAGAGAGAGAGCCAGAGGAGGCAGAGAGGCAGAGAGACCAGAGGAGGCAGAGGAGACAGAGAGAGACCAGAGGAGGCAGAGGCCACAGAGAGACCAGAGGAGGCAGAGGCCACAGAGAGACCAGAGGAGGCAGAGGAGAGAGAGAGAGAGGAGGCCAGAGGAGCAGAGGCCACAGAGAGACCAGAGGAGGCAGAGGAGACAGAGAAGCAGAGGAGGCAGAGGCCACAGAGAGACCAGAGGAGGCAGAGGCAAGAGAGACCAGAGGAGGCAGAGAGACCAGAGAGACAGAGGAGGCAGAGAGACAGAGAGGCAGAGGCCACAGAGAGACCAGAGGAGGCAGAGAGACCAGAGGAGGCAGAGGCCACAGAGAGACCAGAGGAGGCAGAGGCCACAGAGAGACCAGAGGAGGCAGAGGCCACAGAGAGACCAGAGGAGGCAGAGGCCACAGAGAGACCAGAGGAGGCAGAGGAGAGAGGCAGAGAGACCAGAGGAGGCAGAGGCCACAGAGAGACCAGAGGAGGAGGCAGAGAGGCAGAGAGGAGAGGCAGAGGCCACAGAGAGACCAGAGGAGGCAGAGGAGCAGAGAGACAAGAGGAGGCAGAGGCCACAGAGAGACCAGAGGAGGCAGAGGAGACAGAGAGACCAGAGGAGGCAGAGGCCACAGAGAGACCAGAGGAGGCAGAGGCCACAGAGAGACCAGAGGAGGCAGAGGAGCAGAGAGACAGAGGAGGCAGAGGCCACAGAGAGACCAGAGGAGGCAGAGGCCACAGAGAGACGATCCAGAGGAGGCAGAGGAGGCCACAGAGAGACCAGAGGAGGCAGAGGAGACAGAGAGACCAGGGAGGAGAGAGGCCACAGAGAGACAGAGGAAGAGGCAGAGAGACCAGAGGAGGCAGGAGGCCACAGAGAGAGGAGCAGAGGCCACAGAGAGACCAGAGGAGGCAGAGAGGCAGAGAGACCAGAGGAGGCAGAGGAGGCAGAGAGACCAGAGGAGGCAGAGGCCACAGAGAGAGACCAGAGGAGGCAGAGGCCACAGAGAGACCAGAGGAGGCAGAGGAGACAGAGAGACCAGAGGAGGCAGAGGCCACAGAGAGAGACCAGAGGAGGCAGAGGCCACAGAGAGACCAGAGGAGGCAGAGACAGAGAGACCAGAAAAGGCAGGCCACAGAGAGACCAGAGGAGGCAGAGGCCACAGAGAGACCAGAGGAGGCAGAGGCCACAGAGAGACCAGAGGAGGCAGAGGCCACAGAGAGACCAGAGGAGGCAGAGGCCACAGAGAGACCAGAGGAGGCAGAGGCCACAGAGAGACCAGAGGAGGCAGAGGCAGAGAGACTAGAGGAGGCAGAGGCCACAGAGAGACCAGAGGAGGCAGAGGCCACAGAGAGACCAGAGAGGAGGCAGAGCCAGAGGAGGCAGAGGAGGCAGAGAGACCAGAGGAGGCAGAGGCCACAGAGAGACCAGAGGAGGCAGAGGAGACAGAGAGACCAGAGGAGGCAGAGGCCACAGAGAGACCAGAGGAGGCAGAGGCACAGAGAGACCAGAGATCCAGAGGAGGCAGAGAGAGGCAGAGAGACCAGAGGAGGCAGAGGCCACAGAGAGACCAGAGGAGGCAGAGAGACAGAGAGACCAGAGGAGGCAGAGGCCACAGAGAGACCAGAGGAGGCAGAGGAGAGAGAGACCAGAGGAGGCAGAGGCCACAGAGAGACCAGAGGAGGCATAGGCCACAGAGTGAGACCAGAGGAGGCAGAACAGGCAGAGACCAGAGGAGGCAGAGGCCACCGAGAGATCAGAGGAGGAAGAAAGACAGAGAGACCAGAGGAGGCAGAGAGATAGAGGATGCAGAGGAGGCAGAGAGAAAAGGCAAATGCCACAGAGAGACAAGAGGAGGCAGAGGCCACAGAGAGACCAGAGAAGGCAGAGGCCACAAAGAGACCAGAGGAGGCAGAGGCAACAGAGAGACCAGAGCAGGCAGAGAACACAGAGAGACTAGAGGAGACAGAGAAGGCAGAGAGACTAGAAGAGGCAGAGGCCAGAGAGAGACTAGAGGAGGCAGAGGCCACAAAGAGAGCAGTGGAGGCAGAGGCCAACAGAGAGACCAGTGGATGCAGAGGAGACAGAGAGACCAGAGGAGGAAGAGGCCACTGAGAGGGCAGAGGAGGCAGAGGCACAGAGAGACCAGAGGGGGCAGAGGGCACAGAGAGACCAGAGGAGGCAGTGGAGGTTGAGGACACAGACAGACCAGAGGAGGCAGAGACCACAGAGAGACCAGAGGAGGCAGAGAGACCAGAGGAGGCAGAGGAGACAGAGAGACCAGAGGAGGCAGAGGCCACAAAGAGACGAGAGGAAGAAGAGGAGGCAGAGAGGCCAGAGGAGGCAGAGGCAACAGAAAGACCAAAGGAGACAGAGAGTCCAGAGGAGGCAGAGGCCACAGAGAGACCAGTGGAGGCAGAGAGGCAGAGAGACCAGAAAAGGCAGATGCCAGTAAGAGACCAGAGGCCACAGAGAGATCCAGAGAAGGCAGAGGCCAAAGACTGACCAGAGGAGGCAGAGGACAGAGAGACCAGAGGAGGCAGAGGACACGAAGAGACCAGAGGAGGCATAGGTCACAGAGAGACCAGAGGAGGCAGAGGCCACAGAGAGACCAGGAGGAGGCAGAGGCCACAAAGAGAGTAGAGAAGACAGAGAAGGCAGAGAGACTAAAGAGGCAGAGGCCGGAGAGAGAGCAGAGGAGGCAGAGGCAATAGAGAGAGACCAGTGGAGGCAGAGAGACCAGAATGGACAGAGGAGGCAGAGAGACAAGAGAAGGCACAGGCCACAGAGAGACCAGAGGAGGCAGAGGCCACAGAGAGACCAGAGGAGGCAGAGGAAGCAGAGACCAGAGGAGGCAAAGGAGACAGAGAGACCAGAGGAAGGCAGAGGCCACAGAGAGACGAGAGGAAGCAGAGGAGGCAGAGAGACCAAAGAAGGCAGAGGCCACAGAAAGACCAGAGGATGCAGAGGCCACAGAGGGACGAGTGGAGGCAGAGGCCACAGAGAGACCAGTGGAGGCAGAGGAGACAGAGAGACAAGAGGAGGCAGAGGCCACAGAGAGACCAGAGGAGGCAGAGGACACAGACAGACCAGAGGAGGCAGAGGCCACAGAGAGACTAGAGGAGGCAGAGGACACAGACAGACCAGAAAAGGCAGATGCCTCAGAGAGAACAGAGTAGGCAGTGGCCAGATAGAGACCAGAGAAGGCAGAGGCCACAGAGAGACCAGGGGAGGCAGAGGAGGCAGACAGACCAGAAAAGGCAGATGCCTATGAGAGACCAGAGTAGGCAGTGGTCAGATAGAGACCAGAGAAGGCAGAGGCCACAGAGAGACCAGAGGAGGCAGAGGCCACAGAGAGACCAGAGGAGGCAGAGAGAGAGAGAGAGACCAAAAGAGGCAGTAAGAGCAGAGGAGGCAGAGGAGGCAGAGAGACCAGAGGAGGCAGAGACCACAGAGTGACTAGAGGAGGCAGAGGAGACAAAGAGACCCGAGGAGGCATATGCCAGAGAGAGACCAGAGGAGGCAGAGGCAATAGAGAGACCAGTGGAGGCAGAGAGACCAGAGGGGCAGAGGAGGCAGACAGACAAGAGAAGGCAGCGGCCACAGAGAAACCAGAGGAGGCAGAGGCCACAGTGAGACCAGAGGAGGCAAAGGAGTCAGAGAGAGCAGAGGAGGCAGAAAGACAGAGAGACCAGAGGAGGCAGAGGCCACAGAGAGACTAGCGGAGGCAGAGGTAATAGAGAGGCAAAGGAGTCAGAGAGAGCAGAGGAGGCAGAGGCCACAGTGAGACCAGAGGGGGCAGAGGCCACAGAGAGATCAGAGGAGGCAGAAAGACAGACAGACCAGAGGAGGCAGAGAGACAAGAGGAGGCAAAGGAGTCAGAGAGAGCAGAGGAGGCAGATGCAACAGAGAGACCAGAGGAGGCAGAGGCCACAGAGACCAGAGGAGGCAGAGAGACCAGAGAAGGCAGAGGACACAAAGAGACCAGAGGAGGCAGAGGCCACAGAGTGACTAGAGGAGGCAGAGGAGACAAAGAGACCAGAGGAGGCAGAGGCCACAGAGAGACCAGAGGAGGCAGAGGCCACAGAGAGACGAGGAGGCAGAGGAGATAGAGAGAGCAGAAGAGGAAGAGGCCACAGTTAGACCAGAGGGGAAGAGGCCACCGAGAGTTCAGTTGAGGCAGAAAGACAGAGAGCCCAGAGGAGGCAGAGAGACGAGAGGATGCAGAGGAGGCAGAGAGACCAAAGGAGACAGAGGCCACAGAGAGACCAGAGGAGATAGAGGAATAGAGAGTACCAGAGGAGGCAGAGGCCACAGAGAGGCTAGAGGAGGTAGAGGCCACAGAGAGACCAGAGGAGGCAGAAGCCACAAAAGACCAGAGAGGAGGCAGAGGCCACAGAGAGACCAGAGGAGGCAGTTAGAGCAGCGGAGGCAGAGAGACCAGAGGAGGCAGAGGAATAGAGAGACAAAAGGAGGAGGCAGAGGCCACAGAGAGACCAGAAGAGGCAGAGGCCACAGAGAGACGAGAGGAGGCAGAGGAGACAGAGAGACCAGAGGAGGCAGAGGCCACAGAGAGACCAAAAGAGACATAGGCCACAGAGAGACCAGAGGATTGCAGAGGTCACAGAGAGACCAGTGGAGGTAGAGAGAGCAGAGGAGGCAGAGAAGGCAGAGAGACCAGTGGAGGCAGAGGAGACAGAGAGACCAGAGGAGGCAGAGGCACAGAGAGGCCAGAGGAGGCAGAGGCCACAGAGAGTTCAGAGGAGGAAGAAAGACAGAGAGACCAAAGGAGGCAGAGAGATTAGAGGACCAGAGGAGGCAGAGAGACCAGAAAAGGCAGATGCACAGAGAGACCAGAGGAGGCAGAGGCCACAGAGACCAGAGGAGGCAGAGAGACCAGAGAAGGCAGAGGACACAAAGAGACCAGAGGAGGCAGAGGCCACAGAGTGACTAGAGGAGGCAGAGGAGACAAAGAGACCAGAGGAGGCAGAGGCCACAGAGAGACGAGAGGAGGCAGAGGCAATAGAGAGACCAGTGGAGGCAGAGAGATTAGAGGGGACAGAGGAGACAGAGAGAAAAGAGAAGGCAGAGGCCACAGAGAGACCAGAGGAGGCAGAGGCCACAGAGAGACCAGAGGAGGCAGAGGAGTCAGAGAGACAAGAGGAGGCAGAGGAGACAGAGAGACCAGAGGAATCAGAGGCCACAGAGAGACGAGAGGAAGCAGAGGAGGCAGAGGAGGCAGAGAGACCAGAGGAGGCAGAGGCCACAAATAGATTAGAGGAGGCAGACAGTCTAGAGGAGGCAGAGGCAATAGAGAGACCAGTGGAGTCAGAGAGACCAGATGGGGCATAGGAGGCAGACAGACAATAGAAGGCAGAGGCCAGAGAGAGACCAGAGGAGGCAGAGGCCACAGAGAGACCAGAGGAGGCAGAGGAGGCAGAGAGACCAGAGAAGGCAGAGGCCACCAAGAGTTCAGAGGAGGCAGAAAGACAGAGAGACAAGAGGAGGCAAAGGCCACAGAGAGACTAGAGGAGGCAGAGGAGACAGAGAGACAAGAGGAGGCAGAGGCCACAGAGAGACCAGAAGATGCAGAGGCCACAGAGAGACCAGAGGAGGCAGAGGAATAGAGAGACAAGAGGAGGCAGAGGCCACAGAGAGACCAGAAGATGCAGAGGCCACAGAGAGACCAGAGGAGGCAGAGGAGACAGAGAGAACTGTGGAGGCAGAGGCCACACAGAGACCAGAGGAGGCAGAGTTCACAGAGAGACCAGAGTAGGCAGAGGCCGCAGAGAGACCAGAGGAGGCATAGGCCACAGAGAGACCAGAGGATTGCAGAGGTCACAGAGAGACCAGTGGAGGTAGAGAGAGCAGAGGAGGCAGAGAAGGCAGAGAGACCAGTGGAGGCAGGGGAGACAGAGAGAGCAGAGGAGGCACAGGCAATAGAGAGAGACCAGTAGAGACAGAGAGACCAGAGGGGGCAGAGGAGGCAAAGAGACAAGAGAAGACAGAGGCCACAGAGAGACCAGAGGAGGCAGAGGCCACAGAGAATCCAGAGGAGGCAGAGGAGGCAGAGAGACCAGAGGAGGCAGACGAGACAGAGAGACGAGAGAAAGCAGGGGAGGCAGAGAGACTAGTGGAGGTAGAGGCCAGAGAGAGAGCAGAGGAGGCAGAGGCCACAGAGAGACGAGTGGAGGCATAGAAGATAGAGAGACCAGAGGAGGCAGAGGCCACAGAGAATCCAGAGGAGGCATAGGCCACAGAGAGACCAGAGGAGGCAGAGTTCACAGAGAGACCAGTGGAGGTAGAGAGAGCAGAGGAGGCAGAGAAGGCAGAGAGACCAGTGGAGGCAGGGGAGAGAGAGAGAGCAGAGGAGGCAGAGGCCACAGAGAGACGAGAGGAAGCAGAGGAGGCAGAGAGACCAGAGGAGGCAGAGGAGACAGAGAGACCAGAGGAGGCAGAGGCCACAGAGAGACGAGAGGAAGCAGAGGACGAAAAGGAGGCAGAGAGACCAGAGGAGGCAGAGGCCACAAATAGATCAGAGGAGGCATACAGTCCAGAGGAGGCAGAGGCAATAGAGAGACCAGTGGAGTCAGAGAGACCAGATGGGGCATAGGAGG
The DNA here is from genome assembly GCA_024349245.1 of Neodontobutis hainanensis. Taxonomy (NCBI): domain Eukaryota; kingdom Metazoa; phylum Chordata; class Actinopteri; order Gobiiformes; family Odontobutidae; genus Neodontobutis; species Neodontobutis hainanensis. Next base: position 26,127 of record JALDNG010000880.1, read on the forward strand.
CAGACAGACAGAGAAGGCAGAGGCCAGAGAGAGACCAGAGGAGGCAGAGGCCACAGAGAGACCAGAAGAGGCAGAGGAGGCAGAGAGACCAGAGGAGGCAGAGACCACCAAGAGTTCAGAGGAGGCAGAAAGACAGAGAGACAAGAGGAGGCAAAGGCCACAGAGAGACTAGAGGATGCAGAGAAGGCAGAGAGTCCAGAGGAGAATGAGGACACAGAGAGACCAGAGGAGGTAGAGGAAAAGAGAGACAAGAGGAGGCAGAGGCCACAGAGAGACCAGAAGATGCAGAGGCCACAGAGAGACCAGAGGAGGCAGAGGAGTAGAGAGACAAGAGGAGGCAGAGGCCACAGAGAGACCATAAGATGCAGAGGCCACAGAGAGACCAGAGGATTGCAGAGGTCACAGAGAGACCAGTGGAGGTAGAGAGATCAGAGGAGGCAGAGAAGGCAGAGAGACCAGTGGAGGCAGGGGAGGCAGAGAGACAAGAGAAGTCAGAGGCCACAGAGAGACCAGAGGAGGCAGAGGCCACATAGAGACCAGAGGAGGCAGAGGCAACAGAGAGACCAGAGGAGGCACAGGCACAGAGAGACCAGTAGAGATTGAGAGACCAGAGGGGCAGAGGAGGCAGAGAGACAAGAGAAGTCAGAGGCCACAGAGAGACCAGAGGAGGCAGAGGCCACATAGTGACCAGAGGAGGCAGAGGAGGCAGAGAGACCAGAGGAGGCAGACAAGACAGAGAGACGAGAGGAAGCAGGGGAGGCAGAGACTCTAGAGGAGGAAGTGTCACAGAAAGACTAGAGGAGGCAGAGAGTCCAGAGGAGGCAGAGGCCACACAGTGACTAGAGAAGGCAGAAAGACAGAGAGACAAGAGGAGGCAAAAGCCACAGAGAGACTAGAGGATGCAGAGAAGGCAGAGAGTCCAGAGGAGACAGAGGCTATAGAGAGACCAGATGAGGCAGAGGTCACAGAGAGACAAGAGGAGGCAGAGGAGGCAGAGAGACCAGAAAAGGCAAATGCCACAGAGAGACAAGTGAGAGGCAGCGGCCACAGAGAGAGCAGAGAAGGCAGAGGCCAGAGAGACCAGAGGATGCAGAGGCCACAGAGAGACCAGATGAGGCAGAGAGACAGAGAGACCAGAGGAGGCATAGGCCACAGAGAGACCAGAGGAGGCAGAGGAGACAGAGAGACCAGAGGAGGCAGAGGCCACAGAGAGACCAGAGGAGTTATAGGAATAGAGAGTCCAGAGGAGGCAGAGGCCACAGAGAGGCTAGAGGAGGTAGAGGCCACAGAGAGACCAGAGGAGGCAGAAGCCACAAAAAGACCAGAGGAGGCAGAGGCCACAGAGAGACCAGAGGAGGCAGAGGAGGCAGAGAGACCAGAAAAGGCAGATTCCACAGAGAGACCAGAGGAGGCAGAGGCCACAGAGAGACCAGAGGAGGCAGAGAGTCCAGAGGAGGCAGAGGCCACAGAGTGACTAGAGGAGGCATAGGAGACAAAGAGACCAGAGGAGTCAGAGGCCACAGACAGACCAGAGGAGGCAGAGGCAATAGAGAGACTAGTGGAGGCAGAGAGACTAGAGAGGCCAGAGGAGGCAGAGGCCACAGAGAGACCAGAGGAGGCAGAGGCCACAGAGAGACGAGAGGAGGCAGAGGCCACAGAGAGACCAGAGGAGGCAGAGGCCACAGAGAGACCAGAGGAGGCAGAGGAGACAGAGAGACCAGAGGAGGCAGAGGCCACAGAGAGACCAGAGGAGGCAGAGGCCACAGAGAGACCAGAGGAGGCAGAGGCAACAGAGAGACCAGAGGAGGCAGAGGCCACAGAGACCAGAGGAGGCAGAGAGGCAGAGAGACCAGAGGAGGCAGAGGCCACAGAGAGACCAGAGGAGGCAGAGGCCACAGAGAGACCAGAGGAGGCAGAGGAGAGGCAGAGAGACCAGAGGAGGCAGAGGCCACAGAGAGACCAGAGGAGGCAGAGGATAGAGAGACCAGAGGAGGCAGAGGCCACAGAGAGACCAGAGGAGGCAGAGGAGACCAGAGAAGGCAGAGGCCACAGAGAGACCAGAGGAGGCAGAGGCCACAGAGAGACCAGAGGAGGCACAGAGGCCACAGAGAGACCAGAGGAGGCAGAGGCCACAGAGAGACCAGAGAGGCAGAGAGCAGAGGCAGAGGAGGCAGAGAGACCAGAGGAAGGCAGAGGCCACAGAGAGACCAGAGGAGGCAGAGAGTCCAGAGGAGGCAGAGGCCACAGAGAGACCAGTAAAGGCAGAGGCCACAGAGAGACAAGAGGAGGCAGAGAAGGCAGAGAGACTAGAGGAGGCAGAGAGACCAGAGGAGGAAGAGGCGACAGAGAGTCTAGAGGAGACAGATAAGTCAGAGAGACTAGAGGAGGTAGAGGCCAGAGAGAGAGCAGAGGAGGCAGAGGCTACAGAGAGACGAGTGAGTCAAAGGCCACTGAGAGACCAGTGGAGGCATAGGAGACAGAGAGACCAGAGGAGGCAGAGGCCACAGAGAGACGAGAGGAGGCAGAGGACACAGACAGACCAGAGGAGGCAGAGGAGGTAGAGAGACCAGTGGAGGCAGAGGAGACAGAGAGACCAGAGGAGGCAGAGGCCACAGAGAATCCAGAGGAGGCATAGGCCACAGAGAGACCAGAGGATTGCAGAGGTCACAGAGAGACCAGTGGAGGTAGAGAGAGCAGAGGAGGCAGAGAAGGCAGAGAGACCAGTGGAGGCAGGGGAGACAGAGAGAGCAGAGGAGGCAGAGGCCACAGAAAGACCAGAGGAGGCAGAGGCCACAGAGAGACCAGAGGAGGCAGTTAGAGTAGCGGAGGCAGACAGACCAGAGGAGGCAGAGGCCACAAAGAGACCAGAGGAGGCAGTGAGTCCAGAGGAGGCAGAGGCCACAGAGTGACTAGAGGAGGCAGAGGCAAAAAAGAGAGCAGTGGAGGCAGAGAGACTAGAGGAGGCAGAGGAGGCAGAGAGTCAAGAGAAGGCAGAGGCCACAGAGAGACCAGAGGAGGCAGAGGCCACAGAGAGACGAGAGGAGGTAGAGGAGATAGAGAGAGCAGAAGAGGAAGAGGCCACAGTTAGACCAGAGGGGGAAGAGGCCACCGAGAGTTCAGTTGAGGCAGAAAGACAGAGAGCCAAGAGGAGGCAGAGAGACGAGAGGATGCAGAGGAGGCAGAGAGACCAAAGGAGACAGAGGCCACAGAGAGACCAGAGGAGATAGAGGAATAGAGAGTCCAGAGGAGGCAGAGGCCACAGAGAGGCTAGAGGAGGTAGAGGCCACAGAGAGACCAGAGGAGGCAGAAGCCACAAAAAGACCAGAGGAGGCAGAGAGTCCAGAGGAGGCAGAGGCCACAGAGTGACTAGAGGAGGCATAGGAGACAAAGAGACCAGAGGAGTCAGAGGCCACAGACAGACCAGAGGAGGCAGAGGCAATAGAGAGACTAGTGGAGGCAGAGAGACAGGAGAGGCCAGAGGAGGCAGAGGCCACAGAGAGACCAGAGGAAGCAGAGGTCACAGAGAGACCAGAAGAGGCAGAGAGTCCAGAGGAGTCAGAGGCCACAGAGAGACCAGAGAAGGCAGAGGAGGCAGAGAGACCAGAGGAGGCAGAGGAGGCAGAGTGACTAGAGGAGGCAGAGGAGAGAAAGAGACCAGAAGAGTCAGAGGCCACAGACAGACCAGAGGAGGCAGAGGCAATAGAGACACTAGTGGAGGCAGAGAGACTAGAGAGGCCAGAGGAGGCAGAGGCCACAGAGAGACCAGGGGAGGCAGAGGAGATATATAGCGCAGAAGAGGCAAAGGCCACAGTTAGACCATAGGGGGAAGAGGCCATCGAGAGTTCAGAGGAGGCAGAAAGACAAAGAGACCAGAGGAGATAGAGGAATAGAGAGACAAGAGGAGGCAGAGGCCACAGAGAGACCAGAGGAGGCAGAGGCTACAGAGATAAAAGAGGAGGCAGAGGAGACAGAGAGACCAGAGGAGGCAGAGGCCACAAAGAATCCAGAGGAGGCATAGGCCACAGAGAGACCAGAGGAGGCAGAGGCCAGAGAGAGACCAGAGGAGGCATAAGTGACAGAGAGACCAGTGGAGGCAGAGGCCACAGAGATTCCAGTAAAGGCAGAGGCCACAGAGAGACAAGAGGAGGAAGAGAAGGCATAGAGACTAGAGGAGGCAGATGCCACAGAGAGACCAGAGGAGGAAGAGGCGACAGAGAGACTAGAGGAGACAGATAAGTCAGAGAGACTAGTGGAGGTAGAGGCCAGAGAGAGAGAGGAGAAGGCAGAGGCCACAGAGAGACGAGTGGAGGCATAGAAGACAGAGAGACCAGAGGAGGCAGAGGCCACAGAGAATCCAGAGGAGGCATAGGCCACAGAGAGACCAGAGGAGGCAGAGTTCACAGAGAGACCAGTGGAGATAGAGAGAGCAGAGGAGGCAGAGAAGGCAGAGAGACCAGTGGAGGCAGGCGATACAGAGAGACAAGAGGAGGCAGAGGCCACAGAGAGACCAGAGGAGGCAGAGGCCACAGAGAGACCAGAGGAGGCAGAGGCCGCAGAGAGACCAGAGGAGGCATAGGCAACAGAGTAACCAGAGGAGGCAATGGGGCAGAGAGACCAGAGAAGGCAGAGGCCACCGAGAGTTCAGAGGAGGCAACGGGGCAGGAGACTATAGGAAGCAGAGGCCACATAAAGACCAGAGGAGGCAGAGAGTCCAGATGAGTCAGAAGCCACAGAGAGAGCAGAGAGGGCAGAGGAGGCAGAGAGACCAGAGGAGGCAGAGGCAAGAGAGAGACTAGAGGAGGCATAAGTCACAGAGAGACCAGTGAAAGCAGAGGCCACAGAGAGTCCAGTAAAGGCAGAGGCCATAGAGAGACCAGAGGAGGCAGAGAAGGTAGAGAGATTAGAGGAGGCAGAGGCGACAGAGAGACTAGAGGAGACAGATAAGTCAGAGAGACTAGTGGAGGCAGAGGCCAGAGAGAGAGCAGAGGAGGCAGAGGCCACAGAGAGACGAGTGGCAAAGGCCATTGAGAGACCAGTGGAGGCATAGGAGACAGAGAGACAAGAAGAGGCAGAGGCCACAGAGAGACCAGAGGAGGCAGAAAGACAGAGAGCCAAGAGGAGGCAGAGAGACGAGAGGATGCAGAGGAGGCAGAGAGACCAAAGGAGACAGAGGCCACAGAAAGACCAGAGGAGATAGAGGAATAGAGAGTCCAGAGGAGGCAGAGGCCACAGAGAGGCTAGAGGAGGTAGAGGCCAAAGAGAGACCAGAGGAGGCAGAGGCCACAGAGAGAGCAGAGGAGGCAGAGGAGGCAGAGAGACCAGAAAAGGCAGATGCCACAGAGAGACCAGAGGAGGCAGAGGCCACAGAGTGACTAGAGGAGGCAGAGGAGAGAAAGAGACCAGAAGAGTCAGAGGACACAGACAGACCAGAGGAGGCAGAGGCAATAGAGACACTAGTGGAGGCAGAGGAGACAGAGAGACCAGAGGAGGCAGAGGCCACAGAGAATCCAGAGGAGGCATAGGCCACAGAGAGACCAGAGGATTGCAGAGGTCACAGAGAGACCAGTGGAGGTAGAGAGAGCAGAGGAGGCAGAGAAGGCAGAGAGACCAGTGGAGGCAGGGGAGACAGAGAGAGCAGAGGAGGCAGAGGCTACAGAAAGACCAGAGGAGGCAGAGGCAACAGAGAGACCAGAGGAGGCAGTTAGAGTAGCGGAGGCAGACAGACCAGAGGAGGCAGAGGCGACAGAGAGTCTAGAGGAGACAGATAAGTCAGTGAGACTAGTGGAGGTAGAGGCCAGAGAGAGAGCAGAGGAGACAGAGGCCACAGAGAGACGAGTGGAGTCAAAGGCCACTGAGAGACCAGTGGAGGCAGAGGAGACAGAGAGACCAGATAAGGCAGAGGCCACAGAGAATCCAGAGGAGGCATAGGCCACAGAGAGACCAGAGGATTGCAGAGGTCACAGAGAGACCAGTGGAGGTAGAGAGAGCAGAGGAGGCAGAGAAGGCAGAGAGACCAGTGGAGGCAGGGGAGACAGAGAGAGCAGAGGAGGCAGAGGCTACAGAAAGACCAGAGGAGGCAGAGGCCACAGAGAGACCAGAGGAGGCAGTTAGAGTAGCGGAGGCAGACAGACCAGAGGAGGCAGAGGCGACAGAGAGTCTAGAGGAGACAGATAAGTCAGAGAGACTAGTGGAGGTAGAGGCCAGAGAGAGAGCAGAGGAGACAGAGGCCACAGAGAGACGAGTGGAGTCAAAGGCCACTGAGAGACTAGTGGAGGCAGAGGAGACAGAGAGACCAGAGAAGGCAGAGGCCACAGAGAATCCAGAGGAGGCATAGGCCACAGAGAGACCAGAGGATTGCAGAGGTCACAGAGAGACCAGTGGAGGTAGAGAGAGCAGAGGAGGCAGAGAAGGCAGAGAGACCAGTGGAGGCAGGGGAGACAGAGAGAGCAGAGGAGGAAGAGGCCACAGAGAGACGAGAGGAAGCAGAGGAGGCAGAGAGACCAGATGAGGCAGAGGCAACAGAGAGACCAGAGGAGGCACAGGCAATAGAGAGACCAGTAGAAACAGAGAGACCAGAGGGGGCAGAGGAGGCAGAGAGACAAGAGAAGACAGAGGCCACAGAGAGACCAGAGGAGGCAGAGGCCACAGAGAGACCAGAGGAGGCAGAGGAGGCAGAGAGACCAGAGGAGGCAGACGAGACAGAGAGACGAGAGGATGCAGGGGAGGCAGAGAGTCTAGAGGAGGCAGAGGCCACAGAAAGACTAGAGGAGGCAGAGAGTCCAGAGGAGGCAGAGGCCACAGAGAGACCAGAAGAGGCAGAGGTCACAGAGTGACTAGAGGAGGCAGAGGAGACAAAGAGACCAGAGGAGGCAGAGGCAATTGAGAGACCAGTGGAGGCAGAGAGCAGAGGGAGCAGAGGAGGCAGAGAGACCAGAGGAGGCAGAAGCCACAAAAGACCAGAGGAGGCAGAGAGTCTAGAGGAGGCAGAGGCCACAGAGAGGCCAGAGCAGATAGAGGCCACAGAGAAACCAGAGGAGGCAGAGGCCACAGATAGACCAAAGGAGGCAGAGGCCACAGAGAGACCAGAGGACGCAGTTAGAGCAGCGGAGGCACAGAGACCAGAGGAGGCAGAGGCCACAAAGAGACCAGAGGAGGCAGAGAGTCCAGATGAGGCAGAGGCCACAGAGTGACTAGAGGAGGCAGATGCAAAAAAGAGAGCAGTGGAGGCAGAGAGACTAGAGGGGTCAGAGGAGGCAAAGAGTCAAGAGAAGGCAGAGGCCACAGAGAGACCAGAGGAAGTAGAGAGAGCAGAGGAGGCAGAGAAGGCAGAGAGACCAGTGGAGGCAGGGGAGACAGAGAGAGCAGAGGAGGCAGAGGCCACAGAAAGACCAGAGGAGGCAGAGGCCACAGAGAGACCAGAGGAGGCAGTTAGAGTAGCGGAGGCAGACAGACCAGAGGAGGCAGAGGCAACAGAGAGTCTAGAGGAGACAGATAAGTCAGAGAGACTAGTGGAGGTAGAGGCCAGAGAGAGAGCAGAGGAGACAGAGGCCACAGAGAGACGAGTGGAGTCATAGGCCACTGAGAGACCAGTGGAGGCAGAGGAGACAGAGAGACCAGAGGAGGCAGAGGCCACAGAGAATCCAGAGGAGGCATAGGCCACAGAGAGACCAGAGGATTGCAGAGGTCACAGAGAGACCAGTGGAGGTAGAGAGAGCAGAGGAGGCAGAGAAGGCAGAGAGACCAGTGGAGGCAGGGGAGACAGAGAGAGCAGAGGAGGCAGACGAGACAGAGAGACGAGAGGATGCAGGGGAGGCAGAGAGTCTAGAGGAGGCAGAGGCCACAGAAAGACTAGAGGAGGCAGAGAGTCCAGAGGAGGCAGAGGCCACAGAGAGACCAGAAGAGGCAGAGGTCACAGAGTGACTAGAGGAGGCAGAGAAGACAAAGAGACAAGAGGAGGCAGAGGCAATTGAGAGACCAGTGGAAGCAGAGAGCAGAGGGAGCAGAGGAGGCAGAGAGACCAGAGGAGGCAGAGGCCACAAAAGAGCAGAGGAGGCAGAGAGTCCAGAGGAGGCAGAGGCCACAGAGAGGCCAGAGCAGATAGAGGCCACAGAGAAACCAGAGGAGGCAGAGGCCACAGATAGACCAAAGGAGGCAGAGGCCACAGAGAGACCAGAGGAGGCAGTTAGAGCAGCGGAGGCAGAGAGACCAGAGGAGGCAGAGGCCACAAAGAGACCAGAGGAGGCAGAGAGTCCAGAGGAGGCAGAGGCCACAGAGTGACTAGAGGAGGCAGATGCAAAAAAGAGAGCAGTGGAGGCAGAGAGACTAGAGGGGTCAGAGGAGGCAAAGAGTCAAGAGAAGGCAGAGGCCACAGAGAGACCAGAGGAGGCAGAGGCCACAGAGAGATGAGAGGAGGCAGAGGAGATAGAGAGAGCAGAAGAGGAAGAGGCCACAGTAGACCAAAGGGGGAAGAGGCCACCGAGAGTTCAGAGGAGGCAGAAAGACAGAGAGCCAAGAGGAGGCAGAGAGACGAGAGGATGCAGAGGAGGCAGAGAGACCAAAGGAGACAGAGGCCACAGAGAGACCAGAGGAGATAGAGGAATAGAGAGTCCAGAGGAGGCAGAGGCCACAGAGAGGCTAGAGGAGGTAGAGGCCAAAGAGAGACCAGAGGAGGCAGAGGCCACAAAAAGACCAGAGGAGGCAGAGGCCACAGAGAGAGCAGAGGAGGCAGAGGAGGCAGAGAGACCAGAAAAGGCAGATGCCACAGAGAGACCAGAGGAGGCAGCGGCCACAGAGAGACCAGAGGAGGCAGTTAGAGCAGCGGAGGCAGAGAGACCAAAGGAGGAGGATGCCAAAGAGAGACCAGAGGAGGCAGAGGCCACAGAGTGACTAGAGGAGGCAGAGGAGAGAAAGAGACCAGAAGAGTCAGAGGCCACAGACAGACCAGAGGAGGCAGAGGCAATAGAGACACTAGTGGAGGCAGAGAGACTAGAGAGGCCAGAGGAGGCAGAGGCCACAGAGAGACCAGGGGAGGCAGAGGAGATATATAGCGCAGAAGAGGCAAAGGCCACAGTTAGACCATAGGGGGAAGAGGCCACCGAGAGTTCAGAGGAGGCAGAAAGACAGAGAGACCAGAGGAGATAGAGGAATAGAGAGACAAGATGAGGCAGAGGCCACAGAGGGACCAGAGGAGGCAGAGGCTACAGAGATAAAAGAGGAGGCAGAGGAGACAGAGAGACCAGAGGAGGCAGAGGCCACAAAGAATCCAGAGGAGGCATAGGCCACAGAGAGACCAGAGGAGGCAGAGGCCAGAGAGAGACCAGAGGAGGCATAAGTGACAGAGAGACCAGTGGAGGCAGAGGCCACAGAGATTCCAGTAAAGGCAGAGGCCACAGAGAGACAAGAGGAGGCAGAGAAGGCATAGAGACTAGAGGAGGCAGATGCCACAGAGAGACCAGAGGAGGAAGAGGCGACAGAGAGACTAGAGGAGACAGATAAGTCAGAGAGACTAGTGGAGGTAGAGGCCAGAGAGAGAGCAGAGGAGGCAGAGGCCACAGAGAGACGAGTGGAGGCATAGAAGATAGAGAGACCAGAGGAGGCAGAGGCCACAGAGAATCCAGAGGAGGCATAGGCCACAGAGAGACCAGAGGAGGCAGAGTTCACAGAGAGACCAGTGGAGATAGAGAGAGCAGAGGAGGCAGAGAAGGCAGAGAGACCAGTGGAGGCAGGCGACACAGAGAGACGAGAGGAGGCAGAGGCCACAGAGAGATCAGACGAGGAAAAGTTCACAGAGAGACCAGAGGAGGCAGAGGCCGCAGAGAGACCAGAGGAGGCATAGGCAACAGAGTAACCAGAGGAGGCAATGGGGCAGAGAGACCAGAGAAGGCAGAGGCCACCGAGAGTTCAGAGGAGGCAACGGGGCAGGGAGACTATAGGAAGCAGAGGCCACATAAAGACCAGAGGAGGCAGAGAGTCCAGCTGAGTCAGAAGCCACAGAGAGAGCAGAGAGGGCAGAGGAGGCAGAGAGACCAGAGGAGGCAGAGGCAAGAGAGAGACTAGAGGAGGCATAAGTCACAGAGAGACCAGTGGAAGCAGAGGCCACAGAGAGTCCAGTAAAGGCAGAGGCCATAAAAAAGACCAGAGGAGGCAGAGGAGGTAGAGAGATCAGAGGAGGCAGAGGCGACAGAGAGACTAGAGGAGACAGATAAGTCAGAGAGACTAGTGGAGGCAGAGGCCAGAGAGAGAGAGGAGGCAGAGGCCACAGAGAGACGAGTGGAGTCAAAGGCCACTGAGAGACCAGTGGAGGCATAGGAGACAGAGAGACCAGAAGAGGCAGAGACCACAGAGAGACCAGAGGAGGCAGAGGACACAGACAGACCAGAGGAGGCAGAGGAGGAGAGAGAGACCAGAGGAGGCAGAGGCCACATAGAGACCAGAGGAAGCAGATTAGGCAGAGAGACCAGAGGAGGCAGAGGCCACAGAAAGACCAGAGGAGGCAGAGAGTCTAGAGGAGGCAGAGGCCATAGAGAGACCAGAGGAGGCAGAGGAGGCAGAGAGAACAAAAAAGGCAGATGACACAGAGAGACCAGGGGAGGCAGCGGCCACAGAGATATCAGAGAAGGCAGAGGCCACAGAGAGACCAGAGGAGGCAGAGGCCAGAGAGAGACCAGAGGAGGCATATGTCACAGAGAGACCAGTGGAGGCAGAGGCGACAGAGAGACTAGAGGAGACAGATAAGTCAGAGAGACTAGTGGAGGCAGAGGCCAGAGAGAGAGCACAGGAGGCAGAGGCCAAAGAGAGACGAGTGGAGCCAAAGGCCACTGAGAGACCAGTGGAGGCATAGGAGACAGAGAGACCAGAGGAGGCAGAGGCCACAGAGAGTTCAGAGGAGGCAACAGGGCAGGAGACTAGAGGAAGCAGAGGCCACAGAAAGACCAGAGGAGGCAGAGAGTCCAGAGGAGTCAGAGGCCACAGAGAGAGCAGAGAGGGCAGAGGAGGCAGAGAGACCAGAGGAGGCAGAGGCGAGAGAGAGACCAGAGGAGGCATAAGTCACAGAGAGACCAGTGGAGGCAAAGGCCACAGAGAGTCCAGTAAAGGCAGAGGCCATAGAGAGACTAGAGGAGGCAGAGAAGGCAGAGAGATTAGAGGAGGCAGAGGCCACAGAGAGACCAGAGGAGGGAGAGGCGACAGAGAGTCTAGAGGAGAAAGATAAGTCAGAGAGACTAGTGGAGGCAGAGGCCAGAGAGAGAGCAGAGGAGGCAGAGGCCACAGAGAGACGAGTGGAGTCAAAGGCCACTGAGAGACCAGTGGAGGCATAGGAGACAGAGAGACCAGAGGAGGCAGAGGCCACAGAGAGACGAGAGGAGGCAGAGGACATAGACAGACCAGAGGAGGCAGAGGAGGTAGAGAAACCAGAGGAGGCAGAGGAGACAGAGAGACCAGAGGAGGCAGACGCCACAGAGAGACCAGAGGAAGCAGATTAGGCATAGAGACCAGAGGAGGCAGAGGCCACAGAAAGACCAGAGGAGGCAGAGAGTCCAGAGGAGGCAGAGGCCATAGAGAGACCAGAGGAGGCAGAGGAGGCAGAGAGAACAGAAAAGGCAGATGACACAGAGATACCAGGGGAGGCAGCAGCCACAGAGAGATCAGAGAAGGCAGAGGCCACAGAGAGACCAGAGGAGGCAGAGGCCACAGAGAGACCAGAGGAGGCAGTTAGAGCAGGGGAGGCAGAGGAGGCAGAAAGACCAGAGGAGGCAGAGGCCATAGCGTGACTATTGGAGGAAGAGGAGACAAAGAGACCAGAGGAGGCAGAGGCAAAAGAGAGACCAGAGGAGGCAGAGGCAATAGAGAGACCAGTGGAGGCAGAGAGACCAAAGGGGGCAGAGGAGGCAGAGAGACAAGAGAAGGCAGAGGCCAGAGAGAGACCAGAGGAGGCAGAGGCCACAGTGAGGGCAGAGGGGGCAGAGGCCATCGAGAGTTCAGAGGAGGCAGAAAGACAGAGAGACCAGAGGAGGCAGAGAGACGAGAGGATGCAGAGGAGGCAGAGAGACCAGAGAAGGCAGATGCCACATAGAGACCAGAGGAGGCAGAGGCCACAGAGAGACCAGAGGAAGCAGAGGCCACAGTGAGACCAGAGGGGCAGAGGCCATCGAGAGTTCAGAGGAGGCAGAAAGACAGAGAGACCAGAGGAGACAGTTAGAGCAGCGGAGACAGAGAGTCCAGAGGAGGCAGAGGCCACAGACAGACCAGAGGAGGCAGAGGCCACAGAGAGACCAGAGGAGGCAGAGGAGATATAGAGCGCAGAAGAGGCAAAGGCCACAGTTAGACCAGAGGGGGAAGAGGCCACAGAGAGATCAGAGGAGGCATAGGCCACAGAGAGACCAGAGGAGGCAGAGGTCACAGAGAGACCAGAGGAGGCAGAGGAGGCAGAGAGACCAGAGGAGGCAGAGGCAAGAGAGAGACCAGAGGAGGCATAAGTCACAGAGAGAGCAGTGGAGGCAGAGGCCACAGAGAGTCCAGTAAAGGCAGAGGACACAGAGAGACAAGAGGAGGCAGAGAAGGCAGAGAGACTAGAGGAGGCAGAGGCCACAGAGAGACCAGAGGAGGAAGAGGGTACAGAGAGACTAGAGGAGACAGATAAGTCAGAGAGACTAGTGGAGGTAGAGGCCAGAGAGAGAGCAGAGGAGGCAGAGGCCACAGAGAGATGAGTGGAGTCAAAGGCCACTGAGAGACCAGTGGAGGCAGAGGCCACAGAGAATCCAGAGGAGGCATAGGCCACAGAGAGACCAGAGGAGGCAGAGTTCACAGAGAGACCAGAGGAGGTAGAGAGAGCAGAGGAGGCAGAGAAGGCAGAGAGACCAGTGGAGGCAGGCGACACAGAGAGACGAGAGGAGGCAGAGGCCACAGAGAGATCAGACGAGGCAAAGTTCACAGAGAGACCAGAGGAGGCAGAGGCCGCAGAGAGACCAGAGGAGGCATAGACCACAGAGTAACCAGAGGAGGCAGAGGCCGCAGAGAGACCAGAGGAGGCATAGGCCACAGAGTAACCAGAGGAGGCAACGGGGCAGAGAGACCAGAGAAGGCAGAGGCCACCGAGAGTTCAGAGGAGGCAACGGGGCAGGGAGACTAGGCAAGGCAAGGCAAGGCAATTTTATTTATATAGCACAATTCATACACTGGGTAACTCAAAGTGCTTTACAGAAATAAAAGACAATTTACAAGATTTAGATTTGGAAACATAAGAAAGATTAAAAGCATTATAAAAGAAGAAGAGTGCAGATAAAAAACATTTTAAGTTGTGGTGTAGGCGGAGCTAAAAAGGAAGGTTTTTAACCTCCCCTTGAACATTGTTAAAGTTGAGGCTTGTTTTACTTCATCTGGGAGGTTGTTCCAGGTTTTTGCTGCTTGAAACTTAAACGCTGCTTCACCCTGTTTACTTCTAACTCTGGGCACGAGCAGAAGGCCTGTCCCAGATGTTCTTAGAGTCCGAGGCTCATAAGCTACTAGCATTTCAGAAATATATTCTGGTGCTAAACCATTTAGAGACTTGTAAACCAGTAGTGCTGTTTTAAAGTCTATCCTCTGAGCAACAGGAAGCCAGTGCAGAGATTTTAAAACTGGACTGATGTGGTTGTACTTCCTGGTGTTAGTTAGAACCCGAGCAGCAGCTCTGAATAAGCTGCAGCTGTCTTAACCTTCGCTTTGAGAGACCAGTGAGCAGGCCGTTACAGTAATCTAACCTGCTGGAGATAAAAGCATGAATAAGTTTCTCTAAGTCTGGTTGAGACATTATGCCTTTGACTCTGGAAATATTTTTAAGGTGATAAAATGCAGATGATGTAATTGACTTAATGTGACTCTGGAAATTCAAGTCTGAGTCCATGATGACCCCTAGATTGCTAACCTGGTTTTTAGATTTTAGAGAAAGAGACTCGAGGTGACTGCTGACATTTTCTTTGTTTCTGTGGTCCAAAGATAATTATTTCAGTCTTGTTTCTGTTCAGTTGGAGAAAATTATTTTGCATCCACACATCAATCTGTTCGATGCAGTGACACAATGAATGGATTGGTCCATTTTCACCTGCTGTGAGTGAAATGTAAATCTGAGTGTCATCTGCATAATTATGGTAGGATACACCACAGCTGTGTATTAACTGGCCTAAAGGAAGCATGTAAAGATTGAATAATAGAGGTCCCAAGATAGACCCCTGTGGAACCCCACATGTCAGGGCCATTTGGTCTGATACACAGTTTCCAACCGAAACAAAGTACTTCCTGTCTTCAAGATAGGACTGAAACCATTTAAGAGCAGTTCCAGAGATACCTATCCATTCATCTAATCTTTGTGACAGGATTTCATGGTCCACTGTATCAAACGCAGCACTCAAGTCCAACAGAACTAAGACAGAGACTTTGCCCGCTGCCAGTGTTCAGACGGATGTCATTTGTGACTTTGATAAGTGCAGTCTCAGTGCTGTGATGGGGCCTAAAACCTGACTGAAAAGGATCAAAGCAGTTGTTAAGCAATAGAAAGTCATTAAGTTGCTGATATACAACTTTTTCGATGACTTTCCTAAAAATGGCAGGTTTGATATGGGCCGATAGTTGTTGAGCACTGTAGCATCAAGACTTCTCTTTAGGAGAGGCTTGATGACAGCAGTTTTTAAGGCCCTTGGAAATGTTCCAAACTGTAAGGAATTATTGACTATATTAGTGAGTTGTGGTAACAAACTGCTTAGTACTGATTTTAGAAATCTAGTGGGTAAAACATCGAGGCAGCAGGTGGATGAACTCAGGCTGAGACAGTTTTTTCAATTGTTCTGTCATTAATGGGTGTAAAATGTGTAAACTCAAACAAAGGTCTCCTATGTGGCTGCAGTGTTGTTGTTTGCCCTTTGGACTGTATCGCATGTTTAATGCCTTGAACCTTGTTGTTAAAAACAATGCAAACTCATTGCATTTAGTGTTGGAAACTAATTCTGGAGGAAATGGAGTTGGAGGGTTTGTTAATCTGTTCACTGTAGCAAACAGGACACGTGAGTTGTTACTGCTGTGGTTGATGAGCTCTGAGAAGAATATTTCTCTTGCTTTTTTCAAAGTTTGATTGAAAACATGCAGATTTTCTTTGTATACCTCAATGAATTAAGAGTTTAAATTTACGCCATTTTCTTTCGGCCGGCATTCCCTTTCTGTGCCCTGACAGAAGGAGCATTGCTCCACGAAGCCTTCTGCCCCTTCATCACTTTAACCTTAACAGGAGCAATGGCGCCCATAACATTTAAAACACCTGAAGTATAACAATTCATTAAATCATCAACTTGACCTGATGAGGCATTTTCAAACCTGATTGCCTCCATAAACTGTGTCCTGGTGTTATCATTAATGTGTCTCTTCTGAACAACTGTAGGTCCAGCAGCAGCTTTTGGAATCATGGACAGATGGAAAAAGACACAAGAATGATCAGACAGAGCAACATCAATCACAGTGACATCTGAAATATGGACACCCTTTGTAATGACCAGGTCCAGAGTGTGACTCTGTTATGGGTCGGCTCATTAACATGCTGACAAAGACCAAAAGTATCAAGAATAGTAGAAAGTTCTTTGGCATTTCTGTCAGAAACATTATCCACATGCACGTTAAAATCACCTGATATGATTATTTGTTCATATTCTGTGCAGATAACCGAAAGCATTTCAGTAAACTCATCAATAAAATCATGACATTGTTGGGGTGGTTTGTAAAGAACAACATATAAAATAGATGGAGAAAACCTCAACTCCATTTTGAATGCCACATACTCAAATGATGAAAACTCCCCAAGTGATAGTTTCTGGATAAGAATATTATCCCTAAAAATAGCACAAACACCACCACCCTTTTTGTTTTCCCGCATTTTGGATAAAAATGTGAAATTCGATGGGGTGGATTCAATAAGGACAGCATTTCCAGTCTTACTGTCTAACCATGTTTCTGTTAAAAACATAAAATCAAGCTTATTTGAAATTATAAAATCATTAATTAAAAAAGATTTGTTTCCCAAAGACCTGACATTGAACACTGCAAGTTTCAAGTCTGTTTGAGCAGGACTAGACTTTATCTGTTTGCAGGGAATTTGAATCAGGTTTGTCTGATTAGACAAACTGTTATTCTCTTCTCCAATCTGCGACTTCTGACTGTAGCTATGGAGCTGGGGGGGAGTGTTCTCTCACAGGGCCTCGGGTTGATAAGTGTTTTATGATGACAAAAAGAGGAACAGCAGAGGCCCTCAGTGTCCTAATCGCTGATAGTAGCCTTGATGCTAGTCAAGGCTTTTGGAGCTGGTCTGGGAGGGGGTGGAGGGGGTCTGACAGGGCTGCATTGGACACCTATCAGGGGTCTCATTTGTTCTGGCCAAGATGGAGATGATAGAACCCATGACCTGGCCAAGTTAGGTGTGAGGGGTATCAACTTAGTTCCAGATTTTACCAACATTTCCAGGTGATCTGGAAATCCCATTGGTGATTCCGGGGATGGGACAGAGATGGTGAGGTCCGCAGAAGGTGTTGATGTTACTGGGGGGGTCCAGGGTCCTATTGGGGGGGTCCATTTCAGTAGTGCAGGTGTTGATGGTGGTCCAGTCAGAGGAGGATCTTTGGTTGGTGAGGCTGGAGTGTTTTTCTCATTCAGTGGCTGATGGCTTCTCAGAAGACTCTTTCTTTGTTTAAGAGTGCGACCAGAACCATTTAGGTGTCTCAGGGAGTGCAGGAGATTATCTGTTAGCCTCCTGACCCCTCCTCTGTTCAGGTGTGGGCCCTTTCCTTTAAACAGGTGTTACCAACTAGCTCAGGTTAGCAACAAAAAGAGGAATCCACACAAACCAACAAGGTAAATTTCCAATTGATTTATTAAGTCAGTTGATTTACTATGACAAACAAACAAAAGGTTTTCTCCAAAGATGGTGGCTCACCTGAAAGACCCAGAGATTGAGAGAGAGAGAGAGAGAGCAAAGGCAGGCTAGCCTATATATATACTCTAAGCCCCTCCCCTCTCAGGTAAACCACACCTGACGACCCACCCACTTCACACAAGCCAACCTCTCTTAAAGGGGAAGTTCAGGAGCTGGGTCACACATCCCCTCACAAAGAAGCTGGCCAATGGAACCACCCACAGTGTAATTAACCAATTTGTTTCCTCACTCAGCAACTTTGGTACCTAAAGAAGCAAATTAAGAGAAGAGAGAAAATAATTAGTAAACACAAGACAGGCAAACACATTAGCATTTAAACAGCAAGTCGGTGCAGGGTCTAAATGTTTGGTCAGGTTTCTTAACCAAGAGGCAAGGAGAAGCCCAACTTGAGTTGGAGGACAGCTATATTGTTCCTTAAGATATACTGTACTTCTTTCTCCAACTGCTCCTGTTTTTCAGGGAAGTCCGATAAAAACGCTGACATTTCGGTGTCGAATCACCTACATCAATATCATGTTCAATCAGATTGGTGCGCGATGGAGAGTCAGAAAACAAAGAAGGGAAGGATAGAATTAAATCTTGTAACTGTCCCTTCTTCAGCTCAGACAAATGACCCAATAACTTTTCCAAGTTTTTAAGCGACTCAGAATTTTTTAGTCGCCCTTGCAACACACAGTCATCAGGGCACCTCATCCTCAGTTTCATCTAGAGACACCCCAGGTAAAGGAGATGGATCACTAAATGGAGTAGCAACCACTCCTGGCTTAATTTCACTCTCATGCCTTGAAAAATATGGTTTTAACAGATTTATATGACATAACTGTGACTTTCTACGCTGCTCAGGAGTTGAAATCATACAGTTTTGGTCAGAAATCTGCTTAACAACAGTGTACGGTCCTGAGAATCTAGCCTGAAAAGGAGAACTTACAACAGGCAACAAAGCTAAAACTTTATCACCAGGGTCAAAACACGCTTCACAGCGGTACGATCAAAGATTTTCTTCATCTTTACTTGTGACATTTCCAAATTTACTTTTGCCTTTTCCCAGCTTCATACAACCGCTTTCTTAAAACCATTGACATAGTCAATAAGGTTGGTGGGAGGAGGGGTACTTTTCCAATTACTCTGTAACAAAGCCAAAGGACCACGACAGAATGGCCAAACACCAGTTCATTAGGACTAAACCCTGTACTGGCCTGGGTAGCTTCTCTAGCTGCCAACATGAGCCAAGGTAGACCTTCCTCCCAGTCACGATCAAGTTCAGTACAGTAAGCCCGCAGCAGAGATTTCAGGGTCTGATGGAAACGCTCAATAGCTCCCTGACTCTCTGGATGATATGGCGAGATTTAACATGCTTGACCTGTAGCTGTTTAAGAATTTCTGCAAACATTTTAGAGGTAAAGTTTGTCCCTGGTCACTTTGTATCACTTTAGGTATACCAAAAACTGAAATGAATTGAGACAAAGCTTTGATAACAGATTTTGTAGTGATATTCCTGAGAGGAAAAGCTGCTGGGTAACGCAGATTTAGACACATCACAGTCAGCAAATATATTCTGCCTGTTTTTGATTTGGGTAGCGGCCCTACACAATCTATTAAAAGATGTTCAAAAGGTTGACCAACTGTTGGAATAGGCTTCACAGGTAGTGGTTTTATAACTTGGTTGGGCTTCCCAGTTAACTGACAAGTGTGACAGGTTCTAACATAGGCAGAGACATCTTTTTTGATTTTAGGCCAGTAGAAGTAACGCAGTACTTTATCATAAGTTTTCCTGACACCAAAGTGTCCTGCAACACCACAATGAGCTGCCTTTAAAATGTCGGTCCTAAACTTAGTTGGTACTACTACTTGAAAGATGATCTCCCCAACCAGATTATTATGGTAAGGAAGCCATTTTCTCACCAACATACCATCATCCAGACAGTAACCAGATACAGCATCTTCTAAATTCTCTAAGGACTGAACCTGTAGGAATAGATCTGTTAGAGAGAGGTCAACTTTCTGTTCTGCAATTAACTCACATCTTGTGATTGAGGGTGCAAAATCAGACAAAGGAAAACATACATTTGGATGCCTTTCAGAGTTGTTAACTGACTGTTCAGGGTCTTGTGCGCGTTTACTCTGAGCACGAGTAACAACACATGCTGGAGAACCCTCATCTTTAGAGGACTCAGAACCAATGGAGATTTCAGCCCACATTTGAGCTCCTGCCAGGTCATTCGCCAGTATAACCTGTACTCCATCCACCGGTAGACTAGGACAAACCCCTAGAGCAACCACATCATTGACAAGGTCAGACGATAACATTACTTTATGTAATGGGACAGTCAATATATTTAAACTCATTCCTGACCTTGCAAATCCACCAGTTGCGGATTTTGAGGAAAATGGTAAGACAGAGGCAGAAATGAAAGAGTCGAGGGCCCCGAATCTCTGAGAATGTTAACAGGAACTCTCTCATTGTGGCCTGCAAAGACACATAACCTCTAGAGATATATGGGCGGTAACCCGAGTCAACCAGCTGTATGTCAGTATCCAAAGACAACGGGACAATCTCAGGGTGGATCTCATCTTCAGACTTGGTGTGAGCCTTCACTGCAGCAATAGCGCTTGCTTTCTCAACTGGAGAAACCGAAGCAGCAAGGGCAATTGGTTTAGGGAAACGCTTTCCTTGGAATGTTTTAGTTTTAGCCTTTAATACTGACAGTCATTTTTCCAGTGTCCACGCCCTAAACAATAGTTACATGTTTTTACAGGTTTAACTGATGCCTCTGACTCGTACATAAGTCTTATAACTGTATGAGGATCCCTTGAGTCTCCAGTTAGCATTTCCTTTAGATGTCAACATGTACTCATCAGCTAGGACAGCTGCCTCAGATGTAGTTTTTGACTTGTGTTCATTCAAGTAGTTGGAGATGCGCCAGGAAGTGTGGATTTAAATTGCTCCAACAAGATCATCTCACACAACTGAGGATACGCTTCAGTCTCACAAGCAGACTGCCATCGGTTAAACATAATTGCCAGTTCACGAGCAAACTCTACATGAGACTGGTTTTCTTGTCTTCTAGAGTTTCTAAATTTTTGTCTGTATGCTTCTACGACCAGTTCATAAGCCTTCAACACTGCAGATTTAACTTTTTATAGTTTTTACTGTCAACAGCATTTAACGCAGAAAACGCTTGCTGCGCTTTCCCACTAAGCACACACTGCAATAACAAAGTCTGTTCAGAATCGACCACTTTCTTGTTTCAGCCAGCCTCTCAAAAAGTACAAAGAATGTGTCAGGTCTTGTTCTGAAAACTTGGGCAGAAGTCTTAGATTAACAGAAACATCAAAATGATGGCTAGGCTCTAGAGACACAGGTAAATTTGGATCATTTAATTTACCATCTCTGATGAGGTCTAGCCTATAGCGCCTAGACTCTGTTTCTCCTGTTGCTGTCTCAACTCTTCCTCACGAGTCGAGACTCATTTCTTAGCTTTTCAAGCTCAAATTCATGTTCTTGGCCCTTTCACGCTCAAACTCCAAAGCTTGTTTATGCTGCAACATTAACAGTTCTTTCTGTTGCTCAAAAGTTAAACCAGATACTAGCCCACCTGAAGGAGTAGATACAAGGTTAGAAGTACCAGGACTACAAACCTCTTCCATTTTTTCTTAGAGCCTTCAAAGAAACCTTGCTCATTGAGCTCCTTCCTCACAATATCAAAATGGAATTTCTCCTGGATTGTTTGGGGAAAACAATGTCAAAATGCTTGGCCACATCAACCAACTGCTTACTTAATGCTCTCAAAGCTCTCTCACTTGGGTTTTCAAAAAAGTCAGCAACCGATGCCATGTCCACACAAGTGTATGTAGCCTCACAGCTGAATAATGACTACCAATAACACTAAAGAAAAGCCACTAAACCAGAACCCACAATGCATTCACCCTGGATTGTTAAGATAACCACCAAAACCTAAAATGCTTACAGCCTTGAAGGAAGGAGGCAGCCCCACTAGCTGACTACCTAGCCAAACTCTAGCTAGCTAACTCAGCCCTAGTCTTCATACCAGACTTGTGGTGGGTGTTTTAAACACAGTTACCAATGACCTGCCAAGCAACCAGCAAGCTGGCGACTCTCCAGACAGTCACGCTTGTGTACCCGAGACAACTGCTCCAACCACGTGCCAGTACAAAAATAACAAACTAAAAACAAAAACAACGTGTCCAGTTTCCTGGGCCACGCTCTAAGCCTACCAGGAACTATTCCCCTTCCAAACAATCATGGCTGCATCACACCAATCAAATAATTTTTAAGTAGCTTACTGAACTGTTTGGACCCAACATTAAAACCTCTCTACATGAGCCACCTTCTCACTGTGAGAAACTTTCCTCTCCAACAGTTTCATCATACTCAAAACACTCAATAAAAGTACTAAATACTATGAGTAGAAAAACCACAAAATTCCAAAAAGTATCCTCGGACGAGCCTCCATTTGTTACCAACTAGCTCAGGTTAGCAACAAAAGAGGAATCCACACAAACCAACAAGGTAAATTTCCAATTGATTTATTAAGTCAGTTGATTTACTATGACAAACAAACAAAAGGTTTTCTCCAAAGATGGTGGCTCACCTGAAAGACCCAGAGATTGAGAGAGAGAGAGAGAGCAAAGGCAGGCTAGCCTATATATATACTCTAAGCCCCTCCCCTCTCAGGTAAACCACACCTGACGACCCACCCACTTCACACAAGCCAACCCTCTTAAAGGGGAAGTTCAGGAGCTGGGTCGTCACACAGGTCTACACGTTGCCAAAACAAGTTGAAGTTATCAATAAAGTGTACTCCTCTTGTCTCGCAGGTCTTGGACAGCCATGTATTTAATGCAAGCAGCCGACTGAATTTATTGATCCTTCTGTCAATGTTTGGGAGTGGTCCACTGATAAAGGATTGCACTTCCAGATTTTCAAGTTTATTTAAAAGCCTGGAGAAATCCTTTTTTAAAACCTCTGATTCTCCCTTCCTGGTGTCAACTGCACCCACATGTACAATCAGCTGTTTAATGCCTGTGTGTTTATCCAGTGCTGCTTTGGCTGGGCACCAAGTTTATGCCAGGTGCCATCATTTTGTTTAAATCCCTTTGCTTTGTTCAGCTTTGGGAATGACACTGTATCTTCCAAGTTTAAATTCACAGTCTTACCACATTGTGTGATCGGGATTTTATCCTGAAGTCCTCTTTCAGATTCCAAAGCAAAAATCTTTGTTTGTAGCACACTGATTTCTTGTTGGTATTTCCAACAATTTTGGCAGAAAGAGTTTGCAGTAGTTGTTTTTATCCCAGACATGTTGAAAAATAGATACTAAGACTCCAGTCGCTCAACAGGTCCAACGTGTTGTTTAAAAAGTAAAAAATAAGTAAGAACATAAAAACATAAAAATCCAGTTAAAAGAAAGTAAAAAGCAATGTAAAAAGTTGATCCTAAATGTGGAGATAACTAAAGAGAAAAGTAAAGCTGGCAGGAGCAAGCAGAGGTGCAACTGCACTCTTCAGAAGCAGGAAAACTAGAGGAAGCAGAGGCCACAGAAAGACCAGACGAGGAAGAGAGTCCAGAGGAGTCAGAGGCCACAGAGAGAGCAGAGAGGGCAGAGGAGGCAGAGAGACCAGAGGAGGCAGAGGCCAGAGAGAGACCAGAGGAGGCATAAGTCACAGAGAGACCAGTGGAGGCAGAGGCCACACAGAGTCCAGTAAAGGCAGAGGCCATAGAGAGACCAGAGGAGGCAGAGAAGGCAGAGAGATTAGAGGAGGCAGAGGCCACAGAGAGCAGAGGAGGCAGAGGCGACAGAGAGACTAGAGGAGACAGATAAGTCAGAAAGACCTGTGGAGGCAGAGGCCAGAGAGAGAGCAGGGGAGGCAGAGGCCACAGAGAGACGAGTGGAGTCAAAGGCCACTGAGAGACCAGTGGAGTTATAAAAGACAGAGAGACCAGAGGAGGCAGAGGCCACAGAGAGACGAGAGGAGGCAGAGGACACAGACAGACCAGAGGAGGCACAGGAGGTAGAGAGACCAGAGGAGGCAGAGGAGACAGAGAGACCAGAGAAGGCAGAGGCCACAGAGAGACCAGAGGAAGCAGATTAGGCAGAGAGACCAGAGGAGGCAGAGGCCACAGAAAGACCAGAGGAGGCAGAGAGTCCAGATGAGGCAGAGGCCATAGAGAGACAAGAGGATGCAGAGGAGGCAGAGAGAACAGAAAAGGCAGATGATACAGAGAGACCAGGGGAGGCAGCGCCAGAGAGATCAGAGGAGGCAGAGGCCACAGTGAGACCAGAGGAGGCAAAGGCCACAGAGAGACCAGAGGAGGCAGTTAGAGCAGGGGAGGCAGAGGAGGCAGAAAGACCAGAGGAGGCAGAGGCCATAGAGTGACTATAGGAGGAAGAGGAGACAAAGAGACCAGAGGAGGCAGAGGCAAAACAGAGACCAGAGGAGGCAGAGGCAATAGAGAGACCAGTGGAGGCAGAGAGACCAGAGGGGGCAGAGGAGGCAGAGAGACAAGAGAAGGCAGAGGCCAGAGAGAGACCAGAGGAGGCAGAGGCCACAGTGAGAGCAGAGGGGGCAAAGGCCATCGAGAGTTCAGAGGAGGCAGAAAGACAGAGAGACCAGAAGAGGCAGAGAGACGAGAGGATGCAGAGGAGGCAGAGAGACCAGAGAAGGCAGAGGCCACAAAGAGACCAGAGAAGGCATGAGGCCACAGAGAGACCAGAGGAAGCAGAGGCCACAGTGAGACCAGAGGGGGCAGAGGCCATCGAGATTTCAGAGGAGGCAGAAAGACAGAGAGACCAGAGGAGGCAGAGAGACCAGAGGATGCAGAGGAGGCAGAGAGACCAGAGAAGGCAGAGGCCACAAAGAGACCAGAAGAGGAGGAGGAGGCAGAGAGACCAGAAAAGGCAGATGCAACAGAGAGACCAAAGGAGGCAGCGGCCACAGAGTGACCAGAGGAGGAAACGAGGCAGAGACCAGAGGAGGCAGAGGCCACCGAGAGATCAGAGCAGGCAGAAAGACAGAGAGACCAGAGGAGGCAGAGGCAACAGAGAGACCAGAGCAGATAGAGGACACAGAGAGACTAGAGGAGACAGAGAAGGCAGAGAGACTAGATGTGGCAGAGGCCAGAGAGAGACCAGAGAAGGCAGAGGCCACAAAGAGACCAGAGGAGGCAGAGGCCAGAGAGAGATCAGAGGAGGCAGAGACATTTTGACATTTGACAATGCCTTTATTACTAAAATAACAATTGGGAGTTTACATAAATATTTACAACCTCAAAAAATCTTTTCATTTTTTTTTTTTTCCCAAAATCTCCCCATTTACCAATTCCACTTTTATTTTCATTCATATTCACATTAGAGAATGTTTAGATTAAAACTTTCATTCCCATCAGGCTCACACATAAAGTTTTTAAAGCCCCAAAATGAAAAAAAGACTAAACATTCTGTGTTATGCTATAAAAAAGATGGTCTACCTTAACCTTTTTTTACAAAACATTTTGTCAATAAAATAGGATCAATAGACGACTTTCTTTTTCAACTTTGTTTTTTCTAGTACACCAAGTTGCCAACTTTACTATTCCATAAAGAAAATTTAGAATAATAACTTTCTTCTTGTTTTCTACTGAGTACTTTGGCCCATACATAAACAATGAAACATTAAATGAACCCATTAGGTCCAGACTCCAAACCTTCACTAACTGCATCAAGTTTTTTGAGGTGATAACATTACATAAATGCATGCTGGCGGTCACTTCCCGAGGTCCGATCATGAAATGTCGCCTTTGATATGTCGATCTGGGTGGCCCTAGGAGCCAGCGCAAAATTTGGAGAGGCTACGACAATGTTAAGGGGTCAAATAGTGTTCAGGGGTCAATGGTCAAAACCCGTTATAAGCTGTGTCTTTAGGAGGCTGAAACTTTTTCCCTTTGCTCTAAAGCCAGCAACCTTGATATGTCGTTCTGGGTGGCCCCAGGAGCCAGCGTGCAAAATTTGGAGAGGCTACGACATTGGTAAGGGGTCAAAAGGTCAACTAAGGGTACGAGCCATATGCCCTGACAAGAAAGGTGTCTTTTTGATCATAATTCTTTCCCTTTGCTCTAGAGCTCTGCGCTTGGGATATGTGATTCAGGGCTACCCAGGAGCCAGGGTGAAAAATTTAGGATTCCCACATGCCCATTTTGTTAAAGGCCCAAAAGGAGAGATGTCTTTGAGTCATCATTTTTCTTCCCTTGACTCTAGAGCCAGCCGCCTTGCCTATGTCGCTCTGGGTGGCCCTGAGCCAGCGCTAAAAATTTGGAGAGGCTACGACATTGTTAAGGTATCAAATAATGTTCAGGGTCAATGGTCAGAACCCGTTATAGGCTGTGTCTTTGTAGGCTGAAACTTTTTGCCTTTGCTCAAAACCAGCAGCCTTTGATATGTTGTTCTGGGTGGCCCCAGGAGCCAGGCAAAATTTCAGAGACGTAGAAGCGTGTGGTAAAGGTTGGCGAGGCTACCACACTGATAAGGGGTTGAAAAGGTCAAAAGAGGTATGCTAAAGGCCCAGACAGACTGTAGTCAGAGCATTAGAACAGACTGTAGAAATGCAGAGTACAGACTGTAGAGGAGGCAGAAGAACAGACAGTAGACAATTATTAGAACTGTAGACGTGGAGTAGAACAGACTGGCAATTTGCAGATGAATAGACTGCAGATGAGGAGACCAGAGGAGGTAACGGGGAGGGAGAAGAGAGGAAGCAGAGGCCAGAGAAAGTCTAGAGGAGGCAGAGAGTCCAGAGGAGGCAAAGGCCACAAAGAGACCAGAAGAGGAGAAGGAGGCAGAGAGACCAGAAAAGGCACATGCCACAGAGAGACAAAAAAGGAGGCAGCGGCCACAGAGAGAGCAGAGGAGGCAGAGGAGACAGATGGAGCAGAGGAGGAAGAGGCCACAGAGAGGGCAGAGGAGGCAGAGGACATAGACAGACCAGAGGAGGCAGAGGACACAGAGAGACCAGAGGAGGCAGAGGAGGTAGAGGACACAGACAGACCAGAGGAGGCAGAGGCCACAGAGAGACCAGAGGAGGCAGAGAGACCAGAGGAGGCAGAGGAGACAGAGAGACCAGAGGAGGCAGAGGCCACAAAGAGACAAGAGGAAGTAGAGGAGGCAGAGAGGCCAGAGGAGGCAGAGGCAACAGAAAGACCAAAGGAGGCAGAGAGTCCAGAGGAGGCAGAGGCCACAGAGAGACTAGAGGAGGCAGAGTAGGCAGAGAGACCAGAAAAGGCAGATGCCTCAGAGAGACCAGAGGAGGCAGATGCCTAAGAGAGACCAGAGGAGGCAGCGGCCAAAGACTGACCAGAGGAGGCAGAGGACACAGAGAGACCAGAGGAGGCAGAGGACACGAAGAGACCAGAGGAGGCAGAGGCAACAGAGAGACCAGAGGAGATAGAGGAGACAGAGAGAGCAGAGGACCCAGAGGCCACAGAGAGAGCAGAGGAGGCAGAGGAGACAGAGATACCAGAGGAGGCAGAGGCCACAGAGAGATCAGAGGATGCAGAGGAGGCAGAGGAGGCAGAGAGACCAGAGGAGGCAGAGGAGACAGAGGGACCAGAGGAGGCAGAGGCCACAGAGAGACAAGAGGAAGTAGAGGACACAGACAGACCAGAGGAGGCAGAGGCCACAGAGAGACTAGAGGAGGCAGAGGAGACAGAGAGACCAGAGGAGGCAGAGGCCACAGAGAGACGAGTGGAAGCAGAGGAGGCAGAGAGACCAGAGGAGGCAGAGGCCACAGAAAGACCAGGGGAGGCAAGGAGAGTCTAGAGGAGGCAGAGGCCACAGAGAGACCAGGGGAGGCAGAGGAGGCAGAGAGACCAGAAAAGGCAGATGCCACAGAGAGACCAGAGGAGGCTGAGGCCACAGAGAGAGCAGAGGAGGCAGAGAGACAGAGAGACCAGAGGAGGCAGTTAGAGCAGAGGAGGCAGAGGAGGGAGAGAGACCAGAGGAGGCAGAGGCCACAGAGTGACTAGAGGAGGCAGAGGAGACAAAGAGACCCGAGGAGGCAGAGGACACAGAGAGACTAGAGGAGGGAGAGGCCACAGAGAATCCAGAGGAGGCATAGGCCACAGAGAGACCAGAGGATTGCAGAGGTCACAGAGAGACCAGTGGAGGTAGAGAGAGCAGAGGAGGCAGAGAAGGCAGAGAGACCATTGGAGGCAGAGGAGACAGAGAGACCAGAGGAGGCAACGGGGCAGAGAGGCCACAGGAGGCAGAGGCCACAGAGAGACCAGAGGAGGCAGAGGACACAGACAGACCAGAGGAGGCAGAGAGAGCAGAGGAGGCAGAGAAGGCAGAGAGACCAGTGGAGGCAGAGGAGACAGAGAGACCAGAGGAGGCAGAGGCCATAGAGAGACCAGAGGAGGCAGAGGCCAGAGAGACCAGAGGAGGCGAGGCCAGAGAGACCAGAGGAGGCAGAGAGAGAGAGACCAGAGGAGGCAGTTAGAGCAGAGGAGGCAGAGGAGGCAGAGAGACCAGAGGAGGCAGAGGCCACAGAGTGACTAGAGGAGGCAGAGGAGACAAAGAGACCAGAGGAGGCAGAGAGACCAGAGGGGACAGAGGAGGCAGAGAGACAAGAGAAGGCAGAGGTTACACAGAGAGCAGAGGCAGATACAGTGGAGGCAGAGAGACCAGAGGGGACAGAGGAGGCAGAGAGACAAGAGAAGGCAGAGGTTACACAGAGAGCAGAGGAGGAAGAGGCCATAGAGAGACCAGAGAAGGTAGATGAGGCAGAGAGACCAGAAGAGTTATAGGAGAAAGAGAGACCAGAGAAGGCAAAGGAGCCAGAGAGACCAGAAAGGCAGATGCCTCAGAGAGACCAGAGGAGGCAGAGGCAGATTCCTAAGAGAGACCAGAGGGAGGCAGAGGCCAAAGAGAGACCAGAGAAGGCAGAGGCCACAGAGAGATCAGAGGAGGCAGAGGCCACAGAGAGTCCAGAGGAGGCAGAGGAGGCAGAGGACACAGACAGACCAGAGGAGGCATAGGCCACAAAGAGACCAGAGGATTGCAGAGGTCACAGAGAGACCAGTGGAGGTAGAGAGAGCAGAGGAGGCAGAGAAGGCAGAGAGACCAGGGGAGGCAGAGTGACAGAGAGAGCAGAGGAGGCAGAGGCCACAGAGAGACCAGAGGAGGCACAGGCAATAGAGAGACCAGTAGAGACAGAGAGACCAGAGGGGGCAGAGGAGGCAGAGAGACAAGAGAAGACAGAGGCCACAGAGAGATTAGAGGAGGCAGAGGCCACAGAGAATCCAGAGGAGGCAGAGGAGGCAGAGAGACCAGAGGAGGCAGACGAGACAGAGAGACGAGAGAAAGCAGGGGAGGCAGAGAGTCTAGAGGAGGCAGAGGCCATGAGATAATCCAGAGGAGGCATAGGCCACAGAGAGACTAGAGGATTGCAGAGGTCACAGAGAGACCAGTGGAGGTAGAGAGAGCAGAGGAGGCAGAGAAGGCAGAGAGACCAGTGGAGGCAGGGGAGAGAGAGAGAGCAGAGGAGGCAGAGGCCACAGAGAGACCAGAGGAAGCAGAGGAGGCAGAGAGACCAGAGGAGGCAGAGGAGACAGAGAGACCAGAGGAGGCAGAGGCCAGAGAGAGACAGAGAGGAAGCAGAGGAGGAAGAGGAGGCAGAGAGACCAGAGGAGGCAGAGGCCACAGAGAGACCCAGAGGAGGCAGAGGAGGCATAGAGAGACCAGAGGAGGCAGAGACAGAGAGAGACCAGAGGAGGCAGAGAGACCAGAGGAGGCAGAGGCCAGAGAGAGACCAGAGGAGGCAGAGGCCACAGAGAGACCAGAGGAGGCAGAGGAGGCAGAGAGACCAGAGGAGGCAGAGACCACCAAGAGTTCAGAGGAGGCAGAAAGACAGAGAGACAAGAGGAGGCAAAGGCCACAGAGAGACTAGAGGATGCAGAGAAGGCAGAGAGTCCAGAGGAGACAGAGGACACAGAGAGACCAGAGGAGGTAGAGGAAAAGAGAGACAAGAGGAGGAAGAGGCCATAGAGAGACCAGAAGGATGGCAGAGGCCACAGAGAGACCAGAGGAGGCAGAGAAATAGAGAGACAAGAGGAGGCAGAGGCCACAGAGAGACCAGAAGATGCAGAGGCCACAGAGAGATGAAAGGAGGCAGAGGAGACAGAGAGACCAGAGGAGGCAGAGGCCATGAGAGAATCCAGAGGAGGCATAGGCCACAGAGAGACCAGAGGATTGCAGAGGTCACAGAGAGACCAGTTGGAGGTAGAGAGAGCAGAGGAGGCAGAGAAGGCAGAGAGACCAGTGGAGGCAGGGGAGACAGAGAGAGCAGAGGAGGCAGAGGCCACAGAGAGACGAGAGGAGGCAGAGGAGGCAGAGAGAGACCAGAGGAGGCAGAGGCAACAGAGAGACCAGAGGAGGCACAGGCACAGAGAGACCAGAGGAGGCAGAGGAAGCAGAGAGACCAGAGGAGGCAGAGGCCACAGAGAGACCAGATGAGGCAGAGAGACAGAGAGACCAGGAGGAAGTTAAAGCAGAGGAGGCAGAGAAGGCAGAGAGACCAAAGGAGGCAGAGGCCACAAAGTGACTAGAGGAGGCAGAGGAGACAAGAGAGACCAGAGGAGGCAGAGGCCACAGAGAGACTAGAGGAGGCAGAGGACACAGAGAGACCAGTGGCAGAGGAGAGAGAGAGACCAGAGGAGGCAGAGGCCACACAAAGACCAGAGGAGACAGAGAGTCCAGAAAAGGCAGATGCCACAGAGAGACCAGGCAGAGGCCACAGAGAGACCACAAGAGGCAGAGGAGACAGAGAGACCAGAGGAGGCAGAGAGGCCAGAGAGACCAGAGGAGGCAGAGGCCACAGAGAGACCAGAGGAGGCAGGGGAGACAGAGAGAGCAGAGGCAGAGGCCACAGAGAGACGAGAGGAAGCAGAGGAGGCAGAGAGACCAGAGAGGCAGAGGAGGAGAGGAGGCAGAGGAGACAGAGAGACCAGAGGAGGCAGAGCCACATAGTGACTAGAGGAGGCAGAGGAGACAAGAGAGACCAGAGGAGGCAGAGGCCACAGAGAGACCAGAGGAGGCAGAGGCAATTGAGAGACCAGTGGAGGCAGAGAGCAGAGGGAGCAGAGGAGGCAGAGAGACCAGAGAGAAGGCAGAGGCCACAAAAGACCAGAGGAGGCAGAGAGAGTCCAGAGGAGGCAGAGGCCACAGAGAGACCAGAGGAGGCAGAGGCCACAGAGAGACCAGAGGAGGCAGAGGCCACAGAGAGACCAGAGGAGGCAGAGGCCACAGAGAGACCAGGAGGCAGTTAGAGCAGCGGAGGCAGACAGACCAGAGGAGGCAGAGGCCACAAAGAGACCAGAGGAGGCAGAGAGTCAAGAGGAGGCAGAGGCCACAGAGTGACTAGAGGAGGCAGAGGCAAAAAAGAGAGCAGTGGAGGCAGAGAGACAGAGGAGGCAGAGGAGGCAGAGAGTCAAGAGAAGGCAGAGGCCACAGAGAGACCAGAGGAGGCAGAGGCCACAGAGAGACCAGAGGAGGCAGAGGAGGCAGAGAGACCAGAGGAGGCAGAGGCCACAGAGAGACCAGAGGGGGAAGAGGCCACCGAGAGTTCAGTTGAGGCAGAAAGACAGAGAGTTCAGAGGAGGCAGAGAGACGAGAGGATGCAGAGGAGGCAGAGAGACCAAAGGAGACAGAGGCCACAGAGAGACCAGAGGAGTTATAGGAATAGAGAGTCCAGAGGAGGCAGAGGCCACAGAGAGGCGAGAGGAGGCAGAGGCCACAGACAGACCAGAGGAGGCAGAAGCCAGAGAGACCAGAGGAGGCAGAGGCCACAGAGAGACCGAGGAGGCAGAGGAGGCAGAGAGTCCAGAAAAGGCAGAGGCCACAGAGAGACCAGAGGAGGCAGAGGCACAGAGAGACCAGCAGAGGGAGGTAGAGAGAGACCAGAGGAGGCAGAGGCCACAGAGAGACCAGAGGAGGCAGAGAGTCCAGAAAAGGCAGATGCCACAGAGAGACCAGAGGAGGCAGTGGCCACAGAGAGACCAGAGAAGGCAGAGGCCACAGAGAGACCACAAGAGGCAGAGGCCACAGAGAGACCAATGGAGTTAGAGAGAGCAGAGGAGGCAGAGAAGGCAGAGAGACCAGTAGAGGCAGGGGAGACAGAGAGAGCAGAGGCAGAGGCCACAGAGAGACGAGAGGAAGCAGAGGAGGCAGAGAGACCAGACGAGGCAGTTAGAGGAGAGGAGGCAGAGGAGACAGAGAGACCAGAGGAGGCAGAGCCCACATAGAGACTAGAGGAGGCAGAGGAGACAAAGAGACCAGAGGAGGCAGAGGCCACAGAGTGACCAGAGGAGGCAGAGGCAATTGAGAGACCAGTGGAGGCAGAGAGCAGAGGGAGCAGAGGAGGCAGAGAGACCAGAGAAGGCAGAGGCCACAAAGACCAGAGGAGGCAGAGAGTCCAGAGGAGGCATAGGCCAATGAGAGGCCAGAGGAGGCAGAGGCCACAGAGAGACCAGAGGAGGCAGAGGCCACAGAAAGACCAGAGGAGGCAGAGGCCACAGAGAGACCAGGAGGCAGTTAGAGCAGCGGAGGCAGACAGACCAGAGGAGGCAGAGGCCACAAAGAGACCAGAGGAGGCAGAGAGTCAAGAGGAGGCAGAGGCCACAGAGTGACTAGAGGAGGCAGAGGCAAAAAGAGAGCAGTGGAGGCAGAGAGACTAGAGGAGGCAGAGGAGGCAGAGAGTCAAGAGAAGGCAGAGGCCACAGAGAGACCAGAGGAGGCAGGGGCCACAGAGAGACGAGAGGAGGCAGAGGAGATAGAGAGAGCAGAAGAGGAAGAGGCCACAGTTAGACCAGAGGGGAAGAGGCCACCGAGAGTTCAGTTGAGGCAGAAAGACAGAGAGTTCAGAGGAGGCAGAGAGACGAGAGGATGCAGAGGAGGCAGAGAGACCAAAGGAGACAGAGGCCAGAGAGACCAGAGGAGTTATAGGAATAGAGAGTCCAGAGGAGGCAGAGGCCACAGAGAGGCTAGAGGAGGCAGAGGCCACAGAGAGACCAGAGGAGGCAGAAGCCACAGAGAGACCAGAGGAGGCAGAGGCCACAGAGAGACCCGAGGAGGCAGAGGAGGCAGAGAGTCCAGAAAAGGCAGATGCCACAGAGAGACCAGAGGAGGCAGCGGCAACAGAGAGACCAGAGGAGGCAGTTAGAGCAGCGGACGCAGAGAGACCAGAGGAGGCAGAGGCCACAGAGAGACCAGAGGAGGCAGAGAGTCCAGAAAAGGCAGATGCCACAGAGAGACCAGAGGAGGCAGTGGCCACAGAGAGACCAGAGAAGGCAGAGGCCACAGAGAGACCACAAGAGGCAGAGGCCACAGAGAGACCAATGGAGTTAGAGAGAGCAGAGGAGGCAGAGAAGGCAGAGTGACCAGTAGAGGCAGGGGAGACAGAGAGAGCAGTTTAGGCAGAGGCCACAGAGAGACGAGAGGAAGCAGAGGAGGCAGAGAGACCAGACGAGGCAGTTATAGGAGAGGAGGCAGAGGAGACAGAGAGACCAGAGGAGGCAGAGCCCACATAGTGACTAGAGGAGGCAGAGGAGACAAAGAGACCAGAGGAGGCAGAGGCCACAGAGTGACCAGAGGAGGCAGAGGCAATTGAGAGACCAGTGGAGGCAGAGAGCAGAGGGAGCAGAGGAGGCAGAGAGACCAGAGAAGGCAGAGGCCACAAAAGACCAGAGGAGGCAGAGAGTCCAGAGGAGGCATAGGCCAATGAGAGGCCAGAGGAGGTAGAGGCCACAGAGAGACCAGAGGAGGCAGAGGCCACAGAAAGACCAGAGGAGGCAGAGGCCACAGAGAGACCAGGAGGCAGTTAGAGCAGCGGAGGCAGACAGACCAGAGGAGGCAGAGGCCACAAAGAGACCAGAGGAGGCAGAGAGTCAAGAGGAGGCAGAGGCCACAGAGTGACTAGAGGAGGCAGAGGCAAAAAAGAGAGCAGTGGAGGCAGAGAGACTAGAGGAGGCAGAGGAGGCAGAGAGTCAAGAGAAGGCAGAGGCCACAGAGAGACCAGAGGAGGCAGGGGCCACAGAGAGACGAGAGGAGGCAGAGGAGATAGAGAGAGCAGAAGAGGAAGAGGCCACATTTAGACCAGAGGGGGAAGAGGCCACCGAGAGTTCAGTTGAGGCAGAAAGACAGAGAGTTCAGAGGAGGCAGAGAGACGAGAGGATGCAGAGGAGGCAGAGAGACCAAAGGAGACAGAGGCCACAGAGAGACCAGAGGAGTTATAGGAATAGAGAGTCCAGAGGAGGCAGAGGCCACAGAGAGGCTAGAGGAGGTAGAGGCCACAGAGAGACCAGAGGAGGCAGAAGCCACAAAAAGACCAGAGGAGGCAGAGGCCACAGAGAGACCCGAGGAGGCAGAGGAGGCAGAGAGACCAGAAAAGGCAGATGCCACAGAGAGACCAGAGGAGGCAGCCAACAGAGAGACCAGAGGAGGCAGTTAGAGCAGCGGAGGCAGAGAGACCAGAGGAGGCAGAGGCCACAGAGAGACCAGAGGAGGCAGAGAGTCCAGAGGAGGAAGAGGCCACAGAGTGACTAGAGGAGGCATAGGAGACAAAGAGACCAGAGGAGGCAGAGGCCACAGACAGACCAGAGAAGGCAGAGGCACAGAGAGATTAGAGGAGGCAGAGAGACTAGAGAGGCCAGAGGAGGCAGAGGCCACAGAGAGACCAGAGGAGGCAGAGGCCACAGAGAGACGAGAGGAGGCAGAGGAGATATAGAGCGCAGAAGAGGCAAAGGCCACAGTTAGACCAGAGGGGGAAGAGGCCACCGAGAGTTCAGAGGAGGCAGAAAGACAGAGAACCCAGAGGAGATAGAGGAATAGAGAGACAAGAGGAGGCAGAGGCCACAGAGAGACCAGAGGAAGCAGAGGTCACAGAGAGACCAGAGGAGGCAGAGAGTCCAGAGGAGCCAGAGGCCACAGAGAGACCAGAGGAGGCAGAGGAGGCAGAGAGACCAGAGGAGGCAGAGGCCAGAGAGAGACCAGTAAAGGCAGAGGCCACAGAGAGACAAGAGGAGGCAGAGAAGGCAGAGAGACTAGAGGAGGCAGAGGCCGAGAGAGACCAGAGGAGGAAGAGGCGACAGAGAGTCTAGAGGAGACAGATAAGTCAGAGAGACTAGTGGAGGTAGAGGCCAGAGAGAGAGCAGAGGAGACAGAGGCCACAGAGAGACGAGTGGAGTCAAAGGCCACTGGGAGACCAGTGGAGGCATAGGAGACAGAGAGACCAGAGGAGGCAGAGGCCACAGAGAGACGAGAGGAGGCAGAGGACACAGAAAGACCAGAGGAGGCAGAGGAGGTAGAGAGACCAGTGGAGGCAGAGGAGACAGAGAGACCAGAGGAGGCAGAGGCCACAGAGAATCGAGAGGAGGCATAGGCCACAGAGAGACCAGAGGATTGCAGAGGTCACAGAGAGACCAGTGGAGGTAGAGAGAGCAGAGGAGGCAGAGAAGGCAGAGAGACCAGTGGAGGCAGGGGAGACAGTGAGAGCAGAGGGGGCAAAGGCCATCGAGAGTTCAGAGGAGGCAGAAAGACAGAGAGACCAGAGGAGGCAGAGAGACGAGAGGATGCAGAGGAGGCAGAGAGACCAGAGAAGGCAGAGGCCACAAAGAGACCAGAGAAGGCAGAGGCCACAGAGAGACCAGAGGAAGCAGAGGCCACAGAGACCAGAGGGGGCAGAGGCCAGAGATTTCAGAGGAGGCAGAAAGACAGAGAGACCAGAGGAGGCAGAGAGACCAGAGGATGCAGAGGAGGCAGAGAGACCAGAGAAGGCAGAGGCCACAAAGAGACCAGAGGAGGCAAAGGCCACAGAGAGACTAGAAGAGGAGGAGGAGGCAGAGAGACCAGAAAAGGCAGATGCAACAGAGAGACCAAAGGAGGCAGCGCCACAGAGTGACCAGAGGAGGAAACGAGGCAGAGACCAGAGGAGGCAGAGGCCACCGAGAGATCAGAGCAGGCAGAAAGGCAGAGAGACCAGAGGAGGCAGAGGCAACAGAGAGACCAGAGCAGATAGAGGACACAGAGAGACTAGAGGAGACAGAGAAGGCAGAGAGACTAGATGTGGCAGAGGCCAGAGAGAGACCAGAGAAGGCAGAGGCCACAAAGAGACCAGAGGAGGCAGAGGCCAGAGAGAGAGAGGAGGCAGAGGAGAGAGAGACAGAGGAGGCAGAGGCAGAGAGACCAGAGGAGGCAGAGGCCACAGAGAGACCAGAGGAGGCAAGAGGCCACAGAGAGACCAGAGGAGGCAGAGGCCACAGAGAGACCAGAGGAGGCAGTTAGAGGAGAGGAGGCAGAGAGACCAGAGAAGGCAGAGGCCACAGAGAGACCAGAGGAGGCAGAGAGTCCAGAGGAGGCAGAGGCCACAGAGAGACCAGAGGAGGCAGAGAGACCAGAGAGGCAGAGGAGGCAGAGAGACCAGAGGAGGCAGAGGAGGCAGAGAGACCAGAGGAGGCAGAGGCCACAGAGAGACCAGAGGAGGCAGAGGCCACAGAGAGACCAGAGGAGGCAGAGGCCACAGAGAGACCAGAGGAGGCAGAGGCCACAGAGAGACTGGAGGAGGCAGAGAGGCAAAGAGAGACCAGAGGGAGGAGGCAGAGGCAGAGAGACCAGAGGAGGCAGAGGCAGAGAGACCAGAGGAGGCAGAGGCCACAGAGAGACGAGAGGCAGAGCAGGAGGCAGAGAGACCAGAGGAGGCAGAGGCCACAGAGAGACCAGAGGAGGCAGAGGCAAGAGAGAGACCAGAGGAGAGACCAGAGGAGGCAGAGGAGGCAGAGAGACCAGAGGAGGCAGAGGCCACAGAGAGACTAGAGGAGGCAGAGGCCAGGAGACAGAGACCAGAGGAGGCAGAGGCCACAGAGAGACCAGAGGAGGCAGAGGAGACAGAGAGACCAGAGGAGGCAGAGGCCACAGAGAGACCAGAGGAGGCAGAGAGATAGAGAGACAGAGGCAGGCAGAGAGACCAGAGGAGGCAGAGGCCACAGAGAGACCAGAGGAGGCAGAGGCCACAGAGAGACCAGAGGAGGCAGAGGAGGCAGAGAGACCAGAGGAGGCAGAGGCCAAGAGAGAGACCAGAGGAGGCAGAGGCCAGAGAGAGACCAGAGGAGGCAGAGAGACCAGAGAGACCAGTGCAGAGGCCACGAGAGACCAGAGGCCACAGAGAGTCCAGAGGAGGCAGAGGCCACAGAGAGACCAGAGGAGGCAGAGGCCACAGAGAGACCAGAGGAGGCAGAGGCCACAGAGAGACCAGAGGAGGCAGAGGCAGACAGAGAGACCAGAGGAGGCAGAGGCAGAGAGAGGAGACCAGAGGAGGCAGAGAGAGCCAGAGGAGGCAGAGGCCACAGAGTGACTAGAGGAGGCAGAGGACAGGAGGCAGAGAGACCAGAGGAGGCAGAGGCCACAGAGAGACCAGAGGAGGCAGAGGCCACAGAGAGACAGAGGAGGCAGAGGCCACAGAGAGACCAGAGGAGGCAGAGGCCACAGAGAGACCAGAGGAGGCAGAGAGGCAGAGAGACCAGTGGAGGCAGAGGAGACCAGAGAGAGCACCAGAGGAGGCAGAGGCCACAGAGAGACCAGAGGAGGCAGAGGCCACAGAGAGACCAGAGGAGGCAGAGCAGAGGAGGCAGAGAGACCAGAGGAGGCAGAGGCCACAGAGAGACCAGAGGAGGCAGAGGAGGCAGAGGAGGCAGAGACTAGAGGAGGCAGAGGCCACAGAGACCAGAGGAGGCAGAGGCCACAGAGAGACCAAGAGGAGGCAGAGAGGCCACAGAGACCAGAGGAGGCAGAGGAGGCAGAGAGACCAGAGGAGGCAGAGGCCACAGAGAGACCAGAGGAGGCAGAGGAGCAGAGAGACCAGAGGAGGCAGAGGCCACAGAGAGACCAGAGGAGGCAGAGGCCACAGAGAGACCAGAGGAGGCAGAGAAGGCAGAGAGACCAGAGGAGGCAGAGGCCACAGAGAGACCAGAGGAGGCAGAGGCAGAGAGACTAGAGGAGGCAGAGGAGACAGAGAGACCAGAGGAGGCAGAGGCCACAGAGAGACAGAGGAGAGAGCAGAGAGACCAGAGGAGGCAGAGAGACCAGAGGAGGCATAGAGGAGACAGAGAGACCAGAGGAGGCAGAGGCCACAGAGAGACCAGAGGAGGCAGAGGCACAGAGAGACCAGAGGAGGCAGAGGAGGTAGAGAGACCAGAGGAGGCAGAGGCCACAGAGAGACCAGAGGAGGCAGAGGAGGCAGAGAGACCAGAGGAGGCAGAGGCCACAGAGAGACCAGAGGAGGCAGAGGCAGAGAGGCAGAGGAGGCAGAGAGACCAGAGGAGGCAGAGGAGGCAGAGAGACAGAGGAGGCAGAGGCCACAGAGAGACCAGAGGAGGCAGAGGCCACAGAGAGATCCAGAGAAGGCAGAGGCCAAAGACTGACCAGAGGAGGCAGAGGACACAGAGAGACCAGAGGAGGCAGAGGACACGAAGAGACCAGAGGAGGCAGAGGCAACAGAGAGACCAGAGGAGATAGAGGAGACAGAGAGAGCAGAGGACCCAGAGGCCACAGAGAGAGCAGAGGAGGCAGAGGAGACAGAGATACCAGAGGAGGCAGAGGCCACAGAGAGATCAGAGGATGCAGAGGAGGCAGAGGAGGCAGAGAGACCAGAGGAGGCAGAGGAGACAGAGAGACCAGAGGAGGCAGAGGCCACAGAGAGACTAGAGGAGGCAGAGGAGACAGAGAGACCAGAGGAGGCAGAGGCCACAGAGAGACTAGAGGAGGCAGAGGAGACAGAGAGACCAGAGGAGGCAGAGGCCACAGAGAGACGAGTGGAAGCAGAGGAGGCAGAGAGACCAGAGGAGGCAGAGGCCACAGAAAGACCAGGGGAGGCAAGGAGAGTCTAGAGGAGGCAGAGGCAACAGAGAGACCAGAGGAGGCAGAGGAGGCAGAGAGACCAGAAAAGGCAGATGCCACAGAGAGACCAGAGGAGGCTGAGGCCACAGAGAGACCAGAGGAGGCAGAGAGACAGAGAGACCAGAGGAGGCAGAGAGCAGAGGAGGCAGAGGAGGGAGAGAGACCAGAGGAGGCAGAGGCCACAGAGTGACTAGAGGAGGCAGAGGAGACAAAGAGACCCGAGGAGGCAGAGGACACAGAGAGACTAGAGGAGGCAGAGGCCACAGAGAATCCAGAGGAGGCATAGGCCACAGAGAGACCAGAGGATTGCAGAGGTCACAGAGAGACCAGTGGAGGTAGAGAGAGCAGAGGAGGCAGAGAAGGCAGAGAGACCAGTGGAGGCAGAGGAGACAGAGAGACCAGAGGAGGCAGAGGCACAGAGAGACCAGAGGAGGCAGAGGCCACAGAGAGACCAGAGGAGGCAGAGGACACAAACAGACCAGAGGAGGCAGAGAGAGCAGAGGAGGCAGAGAAGGCAGAGAGACCAGTGGAGGCAGAGGAGAGAGAGACCAGAGGAGGCAGAGGCCAGAGAGACCAGAGGAGGCAGAGGCCACAGAGAGACCAGAGGAGGCCAGAGGCCATAGAGAGACCAGAGGAGGCAGAGAGAGAGAGACCAGAGGAGGCACAGAGCAGAGGAGGCAGAGGAGGCAGAGAGACCAGAGGAGGCAGCGGCCACAGAGTGACTAGAGGAGGCAGAGGAGACAGAGAGACCAGAGGAGGCAGAGGCAATAGAGAGAGCAGTGGAGGCAGAGAGACCAGAGGGGACAGAGGAGGCAGAGAGACAAGAGAAGGCAGAGGTTACACAGAGAGCAGAGGAGGAAGAGGCCATAGAGAGACCAGAGAAGGTAGATGAGGCAGAGAGACCAGAAGAGTTATAGGAGAAAGAGAGACCAGAGAAGGCAAAGGAGACAGAGAGACCAGAAAAGGCAGATGCCTCAGAGAGACCAGAGGAGGCAGAGCAGAGAGACCAGAGGAGGCAGAGGCCACAGAGAGACCAGAGGAGGCAGAGGCCACAGAGAGATCAGAGGAGGCAGAGGCCACAGAGAGTCCAGAGGAGGCAGAGGAGGCAGAGGACACAGACAGACCAGAGGAGGCATAGGCCACAAAGAGACCAGAGGATTGCAGAGGTCACAGAGAGACCAGTGGAGGTAGAGAGAGCAGAGGAGGCAGAGAAGGCAGAGAGACCAGTGGAGGCAGGGGTGACAGAGAGAGCAGAGGAGGCAGAGGCCACAGAGAGACCAGAGGAGGCACAGGCAATAGAGAGACCAGTAGAGACAGAGAGACCAGAGGGGGCAGAGGAGGCAGAGAGACAAGAGAAGACAGAGGCCAAAGAGAGATTAGAGGAGGCAGAGGCCACAGAGAGACCAGATGAGGCAGAGAGACAGAGAGACCAGAGGAGGCAGAGAGACAGAGAGACGAGAGAAAGCAGGGGAGGCAGAGAGACCAGAGGAGGCAGAGGCCATGAGATAATCCAGAGGAGGCATAGGCCACAGAGAGACTAGAGGATTGCAGAGGTCACAGAGAGACCAGTGGAGGTAGAGAGAGCAGAGGAGGCAGAGAAGGCAGAGAGACCAGTGGAGGCAGGAGGCAGAGAGAGAGAGCAGAGGAGGCAGAGGCCACAGAGAGACGAGAGGAAGCAGAGGAGGCAGAGAGACCAGAGGAGGCAGAGGAGACAGAGAGAGACCAGAGGAGGCAGAGGCCAGAGAGAGACGAGAGGAAGCAGAGGAGGAAGAGGAGGCAGAGAGACCAGAGGAGGCAGAGGCCAGAAATAGATCAGAGGAGGCATACAGTCCAGAGGAGGCAGAGGCAATAGAGAGACCAGTGGAGACAGAGAGACCAGAGGGGGCATAGGAGGCAGACAGACAATAGAAGGCAGAGGCCAGAGAGAGACCAGAGGAGGCAGAGGCCACAGAGAGAGAGGAGGCAGAGGAGGCAGAGAGACCAGAGGAGGCAGAGACCACCAAGAGTTCAGAGGAGGCAGAAAGACAGAGAGACAAGAGGAGGCAGAGGCCACAGAGAGACTAGAGGATGCAGAGAAGGCAGAGAGTCCAGAGGAGACAGAGGACACAGAGAGACCAGAGGAGGTAGAGGAAAGAGAGAGACAAGAGGAGGCAGAGGCCACAGAGAGACCAGAAGATGCAGAGGCCACAGAGAGACCAGAGGAGGCAGAGGAATAGAGAGACAAGAGGAGGCAGAGGCCACAGAGAGACCAGAAGATGCAGAGGCCACAGAGAGATGAAGAGGAGGCAGAGGAGACAGAGAGACGAGGAGGCATAGGCCATGAGAGAATCCAGAGGAGGCATAGGCCACAGAGAGACCAGAGGATTGCAGAGGTCACAGAGAGACCAGTTGAGGCAGAGAGATCAGAGGAGGCAGAGAAGGCAGAGAGACCAGTGGAGGCAGGGGAGACAGAGAGAGCAGAGGAGGCAGAGGCCACAGAGAGACGAGAGGAGGCAGAGGAGGCAGAGAGACCAGAGGAGGCACAGGCAACAGAGAGACCAGAGGAGGCAGAGGCACAGAGAGACCAGAGGAGGCAAAGGAAGCAGAGAGACCAGAGGAGGCAGAGGCCACAGAGAGACCAGATGAGGCAGAGAGACAGAGAGACCAGAGGAGGAAGTTAAAGCAGAGGAGGCAGAGAAGGCAGAGAGACCAAAGGAGGCAGAGGCCACAAAGTGACTAGAGGAGGCAGAGGAGACAAAAGACTAGAGGAGGCAGAGGCCACAGAGAGACCAGTGGAGGCAGAGGCGAGAGGAAGCAGGGGAGGCAGAGAGACCAGAGGAGGCAGAGGCCACACAGAGAGACCAGAGGAGGCAGAGAGCAGAGAGTCCAGAAAGGCAGATGCCACAGAGAGACCAGAGGAGGCAGAGGCCACAGAGAGGCCAGAGGAGGCAGAGGCCACAGAGAGACCACAAGAGGCAGAGGCCACAGAGAGACCAATGGAGTTAGAGAGAGCAGAGGAGGCAGAGAAGGCAGAGAGACCAGTAGAGGCAGGGGAGACAGAGAGAGCAGTTTAGGCAGAGGCCACAGAGAGACGAGAGGAAGCAGAGGAGGCAGAGAGACCAGACGAGGCAGTTAGAGGAGAGGAGGCAGAGGAGACAGAGAGACCAGAGGAGGCAGAGGCCACAGAGTGACCAGAGGAGGCAGAGGAGACAAAGAGACCAGAGGAGGCAGAGGCCACAGAGTGACCAGAGGAGGCAGAGGCAATTGAGAGACCAGTGGAGGCAGAGAGCAGAGGGAGCAGAGGAGGCAGAGAGACCAGAGAAGGCAGAGGCCACAAAAGACCAGAGGAGGCAGAGAGTCCAGAGGAGGCATAGGCCAATGAGAGGCCAGAGGAGGTAGAGGCCACAGAGAGACCAGAGGAGGCAGAGGCCACAGAAAGACCAGAGGAGGCAGAGGCCACAGAGAGACCAGGAGGCAGTTAGAGCAGCGGAGGCAGACAGACCAGAGGAGGCAGAGGCCACAAAGAGACCAGAGGAGGCAGAGAGTCAAGAGGAGGCAGAGGCCACAGAGTGACTAGAGGAGGCAGAGGCAAAAAGAGAGCAGTGGAGGCAGAGAGACTAGAGGAGGCAGAGGAGGCAGAGAGTCAAGAGAAGGCAGAGGCCACAGAGAGACCAGAGGAGGCAGGGGCCACAGAGAGACGAGAGGAGGCAGAGGAGATAGAGAGAGCAGAAGAGGAAGAGGCCACAGTTAGACCAGAGGGGAAGAGGCCACCGAGAGTTCAGTTGAGGCAGAAAGACAGAGAGTTCAGAGGAGGCAGAGAGACGAGAGGATGCAGAGGAGGCAGAGAGACCAAAGGAGACAGAGGCCACAGAGAGACCAGAGGAGTTATAGGAATAGAGAGTCCAGAGGAGGCAGAGGCCACAGAGAGGCTAGAGGAGGTAGAGGCCACAGAGAGACCAGAGGAGGCAGAAGCCACAAAAAGACCAGAGGAGGCAGAGGCCACAGAGAGACCCGAGGAGGCAGAGGAGGCAGAGAGACCAGAAAAGGCAGATGCCACAGAGAGACCAGAGGAGGCAGCGGCAACAGAGAGACCAGAGGAGGCAGTTAGAGCAGCGGAGGCAGAGAGACCAGAGGAGGCAGAGGCCACAGAGAGACCAGAGGAGGCAGAGAGTCCAGAAAGGCAGATGCCACAGAGAGACCAGAGGAGGCAGTGGCCACAGAGAGACCAGAGAAGGCAGAGGCCACAGAGAGACCACAAGAGGCAGAGGCCACAGAGAGACCAATGGAGTTAGAGAGAGCAGAGGAGGCAGAGAAGGCAGAGAGACCAGTAGAGGCAGGGGAGACAGAGAGAGCAGTTTAGGCAGAGGCCACAGAGAGACGAGAGGAAGCAGAGGAGGCAGAGAGACCAGACGAGGCAGTTATAGGAGAGGAGGCAGAGGAGACAGAGAGACCAGAGGAGGCAGAGCCCACATAGTGACTAGAGGAGGCAGAGGAGACAAAGAGACCAGAGGAGGCAGAGGCCACAGAGTGACCAGAGGAGGCAGAGGCAAGAGAGACCAGTGGAGGCAGAGAGCAGAGGGAGCAGAGGAGGCAGAGAGACCAGAGAAGGCAGAGGCCACAAAAGACCAGAGGAGGCAGAGAGTCCAGAGGAGGCATAGGCCAATGAGAGGCCAGAGGAGGTAGAGGCCACAGAGAGACCAGAGGAGGCAGAGGCCACAGAAAGACCAGAGGAGGCAGAGGCCACAGAGAGACCAGGAGGCAGTTAGAGCAGCGGAGGCAGACAGACCAGAGGAGGCAGAGGCCACAAAGAGACCAGAGGAGGCAGAGAGTCAAGAGGAGGCAGAGGCCACAGAGTGACTAGAGGAGGCAGAGGCAAAAAAGAGAGCAGTGGAGGCAGAGAGACTAGAGGAGGCAGAGGGAGGCAGAGAGTCAAGAGAAGGCAGAGGCCACAGAGAGACCAGAGGAGGCAGGGGCCACAGAGAGACGAGAGGAGGCAGAGGAGATAGAGAGAGCAGAAGAGGAAGAGGCCACAGTTAGACCAGAGGGGAAGAGGCCACCGAGAGTTCAGTTGAGGCAGAAAGACAGAGAGTTCAGAGGAGGCAGAGAGACGAGAGGATGCAGAGGAGGCAGAGAGACCAAAGGAGACAGAGGCCACAGAGAGACCAGAGGAGTTATAGGAATAGAGAGTCCAGAGGAGGCAGAGGCCACAGAGAGGCTAGAGGAGGCAGGGGCCACAGAGAGACCAGAGGAGGCAGAAGCCACAAAAGACCAGAGGAGGCAGAGGCCACAGAGAGACCCGAGGAGGCAGAGGAGGCAGAGAGACCAGAAAGGCAGAGGCCACAGAGAGACCAGAGGAGGCAGAGGAGGCAGAGAGACCAGAGGAGGCAGTTAGAGCAGCGGAGGCAGAGAGACCAGAGGAGGCAGAGGCCACAGAGAGACCAGAGGAGGCAGAGAGTCCAGAGGAGGAAGAGGCCACAGAGTGACTAGAGGAGGCATAGGAGACAAAGAGACCAGAGGAGTCAGAGGCCACAGACAGACCAGAGAAGGCAGAGGCAATAGAGAGATTAGAGGAGGCAGAGAGACTAGAGAGGCCAGAGAGGAGGCAGAGGCCACAGAGAGACCAGAGGAGGCAGAGGCCACAGAGAGACAAGAGGAGGCAGAGGAGGCAGAGAGACCAGAGGAGGCAAAGGCCACAGTTAGACCAGAGGGGGAAGAGGCCACCGAGAGTTCAGAGGAGGCAGAAAGACAGAGAACCCAGAGGAGATAGAGGAATAGAGAGACAAGAGGAGGCAGAGGCCACAGAGAGACCAGAGGAAGCAGAGGCCACAGAGAGACCAGAGGAGGCAGAGAGTCCAGAGGAGTCAGAGGCCACAGAGAGACCAGAGGAGGCAGAGGAGGCAGAGAGACCAGAGGAGGCAGAGGCCAGAGAGAGACCAGTAAAGGCAGAGGCCACAGAGAGACAAGAGGAGGCAGAGAAGGCAGAGAGACTAGAGGAGGCAGAGGCCGCAGAGAGACCAGAGGAGGAAGAGGCGACAGAGAGT
The DNA here is from genome assembly GCA_024349245.1 of Neodontobutis hainanensis. Taxonomy (NCBI): domain Eukaryota; kingdom Metazoa; phylum Chordata; class Actinopteri; order Gobiiformes; family Odontobutidae; genus Neodontobutis; species Neodontobutis hainanensis. The sequence goes on from JALDNG010000880.1 coordinate 70,028, forward strand.
CTAGAGGAGACAGATAAGTCAGAGAGACTAGTGGAGGTAGAGGCCAGAGAGAGAGCAGAGGAGACAGAGGCCACAGAGAGACGAGTGGAGTCAAAGGCCACTGGGAGACCAGTGGAGGCATAGGAGACAGAGAGACCAGAGTAGGCAGAGGCCACAGAGAGACGAGAGGAGGCAGAGGACACAGAAAGACCAGAGGAGGCAGAGGAGGTAGAGAGACCAGTGGAGGCAGAGGAGACAGAGAGACCAGAGGAGGCAGAGGCCACAGAGAATCGAGAGGAGGCATAGGCCACAGAGAGACCAGAGGATTGCAGAGGTCACAGAGAGACCAGTGGAGGTAGAGAGAGCAGAGGAGGCAGAGAAGGCAGAGAGACCAGTGGAGGCAGGGGAGACAGTGAGAGCAGAGGGGGCAAAGGCCATCGAGAGTTCAGAGGAGGCAGAAAGACAGAGAGACCAGAGGAGGCAGAGAGACGAGAGGATGCAGAGGAGGCAGAGAGACCAGAGAAGGCAGAGGCCACAAAGAGACCAGAGAAGGCATGAGGCCACAGAGAGACCAGAGGAAGCAGAGGCCACAGTGAGACCAGAGGGGGCAGAGGCCATCGAGATTTCAGAGGAGGCAGAAAGACAGAGAGACCAGAGGAGGCAGAGAGACCAGAGGATGCAGAGGAGGCAGAGAGACCAGAGAAGGCAGAGGCCACAAAGAGACCAGAGGAGGCAAAGGCCACAGAGAGACTAGAAGAGGAGGAGGAGGCAGAGAGACCAGAAAAGGCAGATGCAACAGAGAGACCAGGAGGCAGCGGCCACAGAGTGACCAGAGGAGGAAACGAGGCAGAGACCAGAGGAGGCAGAGGCCACCGAGAGATCAGAGCAGGCAGAAAGACAGAGAGACCAGAGGAGGCAGAGGCAACAGAGAGACCAGAGCAGATAGAGGACACAGAGAGACTAGAGGAGACAGAGAAGGCAGAGAGACTAGATGTGGCAGAGGCCAGAGAGAGACCAGAGAAGGCAGAGGCCACAAAGAGACCAGAGGAGGCAGAGGCCAGAGAGAGATCAGAGGAGGCAGAGACATTTTGACATTTGACAATGCCTTTATTACTAAAATAACAATTGGGAGTTTTTTACATAAATATTTACAACCTCAAAAAAAAATCTTTTCATTTTTTTTTTTTTTTTTCCAAAATCTCCCCCATTTACCAATTCCACTTTTATTTTCATTCATATTCACATTAGAGAATGTTTAGATTAAAACTTTCATTCCCATCAGGCTCACACATAAAGTTTTTAAAGCCCCAAAAATGAAAAAAAGACTAAACATTCTGTGTTATGCTATAAAAAAGATGGTCTACCTTTAACCTTTTTTTTACAAAACATTTTGTCAATAAAATAGGATCAATAGACGCACTTTCTTTTTTCACTTTGTTTTTTTCTAGTACACCAAGTTGCCAACTTTACTATTCTATAAAGAAAATTTAGAATAATAACTTTCTTCTTGTTTTCTACTGAGTACTTTGGCCCATACATAAACAATGAAACATTAAATGAACCCATTAGGTCCAGACTCCAAACCTTCACTAACTGCATCAAGTTTTTTTGAGGTGATAACATTACATAAATGCATGCTGGCGGTCACTTCCCGAGGTCCGATCAAGTGAAATGTCGTCTTTGATATGTCGATCTGGGTGGCCCTAGGAGCCAGCGTGCAAAATTTGGAGAGGCTACGACAATGTTAAGGGGTCAAATAGTGTTCAGGGGTCAATGGTCAAAACCCGTTATAAGCTGTGTCTTTAGGAGGCTGAAACTTTTTCCCTTTGCTCTAAAGCCAGCAACCTTTGATATGTCGTTCTGGGTGGCCCCAGGAGCCAGCGTGCAAAATTTGGAGAGGCTACGACATTGGTAAGGGGTCAAAAGGTCAACTAAGGGTACGAGCTATATGCCCTGACAAGAAAGGTGTCTTTTGATCATAATTCTTTCCCTTTGCTCTAGAGCTCTGCGCTTGGGATATGTGATTCAGGGCTACCCAGGAGCCAGGGTGAAAAATTTAGGATTCCCACATGCCCATTTTGTCAATGTATTCACCCTAGTGGGGCGCTGGCAATCACTTCCCGAGGTCCGATCAAGAGAAATGTGGTCTCCTTTTCTCGACACAGTATGTAGAAGCGTGTGGTTAAAATTGGAGAGGCTACCACATTGTTAAGTGGTCGAAAGGTTAAAAAGTGTATGAGCTAAAGGCCCAAAAAGGAGAGATGTCTTTGAGTCATCATTTTCTTCCTTGACTCTAGAGCCAGCCGCCTTGCCTATGTCGTTCTGGGTGGCCCTGAGCCAGCGCTAAAAATTTGGAGAGGCTACGACATTGTTAAGGTATCAAATAATGTTCAGGGGTCAATGGTCAGAACCCGTTATAGGCTGTGTCTTTGTAGGCTGAAACTTTTGCCTTTGCTCTAAAGCCAGCAGCCTTGATATGTTGTTCTGGGTGGCCCCAGGAGCCAGCGTGCAAAATTTGGAGAGGCTACATTGGTAAGGGGTCAAAATGTCAACTAAGGGTACGAGCTATAGGCCCTGACAAGAAAGGTGTCTTTTGATCATAATTTTTTCCCCCTTTGCTCTAGAGCTCTGCGCTTCGGATATGTGATTCAGGGTTACTCCAGGAGCCAGGGGGAAAAATTTGGGATTCCCACATGCCCATTTTGTCAATGTATTCACCCTAGTGGGGGCACTGGCGGTCACTTCCCGGGTTCCGATTAAGAGAAATGTGGTCTCCTTTTTCTCGACACAGTACGTAGAAGCGTGTGGTAAAGGTTGGCGAGGCTACCACACTGATAAGGGGTTGAAAAGGTCAAAAAAGGGTATGCGCTAAAGGCCCAGACAGACTGTAGTCGAGCATTAGAACAGACTGTAGAAATGCAGTAGTACAGACTGTAAATGTGCAGAAGAACAGACAGTAGACAATTATTAGAACTGTAGACGTGGAGTAGAACAGACTGGCAATTTGCAGATGAATAGACTGCAGATGAGGAGACCAGAGGAGGTAACGGGGAGGGAGAAGAGAGGAAGCAGAGGCCAGAGAAAGTCTAGAGGAGGCAGAGAGTCCAGAGGAGGCAAAGGCCACAAAGAGACCAGAAGAGGAGAAGGAGGCAGAGAGACCAGAAAAGGCACATGCCACAGAGAGACAAAAAAGGAGGCAGCGGCCACAGAGAGAGCAGAGGAGGCAGAGGAGACAGAGAGAACAGAAGAGGCAGAGGCCACAGAAAGACCAGAGGAGGCAGAGAGTCCAGAGGAGGCAGAGGCTACAGAAAGACCAGTGTAGGCAGGGGAGACAGAGAGACCAGAGGAGGCAGAGGACACAGAGAGACCAGAGGAGGCAGAGGAGGTAGAGGACACAGACAGACCAGAGGAGGCAGAGGCCACAGAGAGACCAGAGGAGGCAGAGAGACCAGAGGAGGCAGAGGAGACAGAGAGACCAGAGGAGGCAGAGGCCACAAAGAGACAAGAGGAAGTAGAGGAGGCAGAGAGGCCAGAGGAGGCAGAGGCAACAGAAAGACCAAAGGAGGCAGAGAGTCCAGAGGAGGCAGAGGCCACAGAGAGACTAGAGGAGGCAGAGAGTCCAGAAAAGGCAGATGCCACAGAGAGACCAGAGGAGGCAGTGGCCACAGAGAGACCAGAGAAGGCAGAGGCCACAGAGAGACCACAAGAGGCAGAGGCCACAGAGAGACCAATGGAGTTAGAGAGAGCAGAGGAGGCAGAGAAGGCAGAGAGACCAGTAGAGGCAGGGGAGACAGAGAGAGCAGTTTAGGCAGAGGCCACAGAGAGACGAGAGGAAGCAGAGGAGGCAGAGAGACCAGACGAGGCAGTTATAGGAGAGGAGGCAGAGGAGACAGAGAGACCAGAGGAGGCAGAGCCCACATAGTGACTAGAGGAGGCAGAGGAGACAAAGAGACCAGAGGAGGCAGAGGCCACAGAGTGACCAGAGGAGGCAGAGGCAATTGAGAGACCAGTGGAGGCAGAGAGCAGAGGGAGCAGAGGAGGCAGAGAGACCAGAGAAGGCAGAGGCCACAGAGAGACCAGAGGAGGCAGAGAGTCCAGAGGAGACATAGGCAGAGGATGAGAGAGCCAGAGGAGGCAGAGGCCACAGAGAGACCAGAGGAGGCAGAGGCCACAGAAAGACCAGAGGAGGCAGAGGCCACAGAGAGACCAGGAGGCAGTTAGAGCAGCGGAGGCAGACAGACCAGAGGAGGCAGAGGCCACAAAGAGACCAGAGGAGGCAGAGAGTCAAGAGGAGGCAGAGGCCACAGAGTGACTAGAGGAGGCAGAGGCAAAAAGAGAGCAGTGGAGGCAGAGAGACTAGAGGAGGCAGAGGAGGCAGAGAGTCAAGAGAAGGCAGAGGCCACAGAGAGACCAGAGGAGGCAGGAGGCCACAGAGAGACGAGAGGAGGAGGCAGAGGAGAGAGAGAGAGCAGAAGAGGAAGAGGCCACAGTTAGACCAGAGGGGGAAGAGGCCACCGAGAGTTCAGTTGAGGCAGAAAGACAGAGAGTTCAGAGGAGGCAGAGAGACGAGAGGATGCAGAGGAGGCAGAGAGACCAAAGGAGACAGAGGCCACAGAGAGACCAGAGGAGTTATAGGAACAGAGAGTCCAGAGGAGGCAGAGGCCACAGAGAGGCTAGAGGAGGTAGAGGCCACAGAGAGACCAGAGGAGGCAGAAGCCACAAAAGACCAGAGGAGGCAGAGGCCACAGAGAGACCCGAGGAGGCAGAGGAGGCAGAGAGACCAGAAAGGCAGATGCCACAGAGAGACCAGAGGAGGCAGAGCAACAGAGAGACCAGAGGAGGCAGAGAGCAGGAGGCAGAGAGACCAGAGGAGGCAGAGGCCACAGAGAGACCAGAGGAGGCAGAGAGTCCAGAGGAGGAAGAGGCCACAGAGTGACTAGAGGAGGCATAGGAGACAAAGAGACCAGAGGAGTCAGAGGCCACAGACAGACCAGAGAAGGCAGAGGCAATAGAGAGATTAGAGGAGGCAGAGAGACTAGAGAGGCCAGAGGAGGCAGAGGCCACAGAGAGACCAGAGGAGGCAGAGGCCACAGAGAGACGAGAGGAGGCAGAGGAGAGAGAGAGCAGAGGAGGCAGAGGCCACAGAGACCAGAGGGGGAAGAGGCCACCGAGAGTTCAGAGGAGGCAGAAAGACAGAGAACCCAGAGGAGATAGAGGAATAGAGAGACAAGAGGAGGCAGAGGCCACAGAGAGACCAGATGAGGCAGAGAGACAGAGAGACCAGAGGAGGCAGAGAGTCCAGAGGAGTCAGAGGCCACAGAGAGACCAGAGGAGGCAGAGGAGGCAGAGAGACCAGAGGAGGCAGAGGCCAGAGAGAGACCAGAGAGGCAGAGGCCACAGAGAGACCAGAGGAGGCAGAGAAGGCAGAGAGACTAGAGGAGGCAGAGGCCGCAGAGAGACCAGAGGAGGAAGAGGCGACAGAGAGTCTAGAGGAGACAGATAAGTCAGAGAGACTAGTGGAGGCAGAGGCCAGAGAGAGAGCAGAGGAGACAGAGGACAAAGGCCACAGAGAGACCAGAGGAGGCAGGAGACAGAGAGACCAGAGGAGGCAGAGGCCACAGAGAGACCAGAGGAGGCAGAGGCAGAGGACACAGAAAGACCAGAGGAGGCAGAGGAGGCAGAGAGACCAGTGGAGGCAGAGGAGACAGAGAGAGACCAGAGGAGGCAGAGGCCACAGAGACCAGAGGAGGCAGAGGCCACAGAGAGACCAGAGGAGGCAGAGGCAATAGAGAGACCAGTGGAGGCAGAGAGACCAGAGGGGGCAGAGGAGGCAGAGAGACAAGAGAAGGCAGAGGCCACAGTGAGAGCAGAGGGGGCAAAGGCCATCGAGAGTTCAGAGGAGGCAGAAAGACAGAGAGACCAGAGGAGGCAGAGAGACGAGAGGATGCAGAGGAGGCAGAGAGACCAGAGAAGGCAGAGGCCACAAAGAGACCAGAGAAGGCATGAGGCCACAGAGAGACCAGAGGAAGCAGAGGCCACAGTGAGACCAGAGGGGGCAGAGGCCATCGAGATTTCAGAGGAGGCAGAAAGACAGAGAGACCAGAGGAGGCAGAGAGACCAGAGGATGCAGAGGAGGCAGAGAGACCAGAGAAGGCAGAGGCCACAAAGAGACCAGAGGAGGCAAAGGCCACAGAGAGACTAGAAGAGGAGGAGGAGGCAGAGAGACCAGAAAAGGCAGATGCAACAGAGAGACCAAAGGAGGCAGGCCACAGAGTGACCAGAGGAGGAAACGAGGCAGAGACCAGAGGAGGCAGAGGCCACCGAGAGATCAGAGCAGGCAGAAAGACAGAGAGACCAGAGGAGGCAGAGGCAACAGAGAGACCAGAGCAGATAGAGGACACAGAGAGACTAGAGGAGACAGAGAAGGCAGAGAGACTAGATGTGGCAGAGGCCAGAGAGAGACCAGAGAAGGCAGAGGCCACAAAGAGACCAGAGGAGGCAGAGGCCAGAGAGAGATCAGAGGAGGCAGAGACATTTTGACATTTGACAATGCCTTTATTACTAAAATAACAATTGGGAGTTTTTTACATAAATATTTACAACCTCAAAAAAAAATCTTTTCATTTTTTTTTTTTTTTCCCAAAATCTCCCCCATTTACCAATTCCACTTTTATTTTCATTCATATTCACATTAGAGAATGTTTAGATTAAAACTTTCATTCCCATCAGGCTCACACATAAAGTTTTTAAAGCCCCAAAATGAAAAAAAGACTAAACATTCTGTGTTATGCTATAAAAAGATGGTCTACCTTTAACCTTTTTTTACAAAACATTTTGTCAATAAAATAGGATCAATAGACGACTTTCTTCAACTTTGTTTTTTCTAGTACACCAAGTTGCCAACTTTACTATTCCATAAAGAAAATTTAGAATAATAACTTTCTTCTTGTTTTCTACTGAGTACTTTGGCCCATACATAAACAATGAAACATTAAATGAACCCATTAGGTCCAGACTCCAAACCTTCACTAACTGCATCAAGTTTTTTGAGGTGATAACATTACATAAATGCATGCTGGCGGTCACTTCCCGAGGTCCGATCAAGTGAAATGTCGTCTTGATATGTCGCTCTGGGTGGCCCTAGGAGCCAGCGCAAAATTTGGAGAGGCTACGACAATGTTAAGGGGTCAAATAGTGTTCAGGGTCAATGGTCAAAACCCGTTATAAGCTGTGTCTTTAGGAGGCTGAAACTTTTTCCCTTTGCTCTAAAGCCAGCAACCTTTGATATGTCGTTCTGGGTGGCCCCAGGAGCCAGCGTGCAAAATTTGGAGAGGCTACGACATTGGTAAGGGGTCAAAAGGTCAACTAAGGGTACGAGCTATATGCCCTGACAAGAAAGGTGTCTTTTGATCATAATTCTTTCCCTTTGCTCTAGAGCCTGCGCTTGGGATATGTGATTCAGGGCTACTCCAGGAGCCAGGGTGAAAAATTTAGGATTCCCACATGCCCATTTTGTCAATGTATTCACCCTAGTGGGGGCGCTGGCAATCACTTCCCGAGGTCCGATCAAGAGAAATGTGGTCTCCTTTTCTCGACACAGTATGTGGAAGCGTGTGGTTAAAATTGGAGAGGCTACCACATTGTTAAGCGGTCGAAAGGTTAAAAAGTGTATGAGCTAAAGGCCCAAAAAGGAGAGATGTCTTTGAGTCATCATTTTTCTTCCCTTGACTCTAGAGCCAGCCGCCTTGCCTATGTCGCTCTGGGTGGCCCCTGGAGCCAGCGCTAAAAATTTGGAGAGGCTACGACATTGTTAAGGTATCAAATAATGTTCAGGGTCAATGGTCAGAACCCGTTATAGGCTGTGTCTTTGTAGGCTGAAACTTTTGCCTTTGCTCTAAAGCCAGCAGCCTTGATATGTTG
>JALDNG010000881.1:0-79917 GCA_024349245.1 Neodontobutis hainanensis
CCTGTTGGGCTTGACTTTGCCTCTGAGCCTCTCTTCTTCAGCCACTTTAACCACTTAATGCTACACTACTTCACAAGGCCTATCTGTCCCGGTTCTCCGGATTAGCTGTATTTAAAATTGTATTTACAAAATTAACATAACACATAACACAGTACATAACAGAGTACAATTGACAGGAGACAATAAAATAAAATGAGAAAAGAGAGAAAAAACAAAAACAAACAAGAAACAACTCAGTTTGGGGCTTACATAAACAGATTACAGCACAGATAATATCATGTAAATTAATAGATGCTTTGCTCTTAACCAGTGCAATAAAATTTTACATTGTTGTTTCAGAAATGTAGGCTTCATCCTAATCCATTTATATTTGAGTGTTCAATTTTTTTTATATTAGTAATATATTATTAATATATTACAAAGTTAATTCACATTTAATTGTTTTGTCATTCATTAGCATAAGACAAATTACGTCCTTTTTAGTGAAATTGTAAATATAAAGATTTTTTTCCAGCCAATCATAAACATTACACCATAACACATTACTGTAATAACATGCGGTCAGTGGATTTCTCAAAGAACACACAATTAATTCATGATAAACTGTGAAAGAGTTCAGAAGATATGCCTTTAATCACTTTGAAATGGATTTCTTTTACCTTTAAAATACAAACTGCATTTTTTTAGAACTAGACATATAAATTAAAGCATCTCTGTATTTCACATGAGTGCAAATAGTTGGTAAATAGATCAATTTTTGGAGTGTTTTTGTAAGGAATCTTTTACCATCTAATAAAGAGGGGGGGTTTGTGGGGTTTGTAATTGAGGCTGTGCATTCTTTGGTAGGAGGACGGTATATTGGTGTGTGGCTGTGCGAGTGTGAGCTGCTGCTACTGCAATTACGTGTGTCATTGACAGGGCCTAATGGGGCGGTCCCCTGGGCCTCCTTTAGGTGGTAGTATAGCCTATTCTCTGGGCAGCTTGGTCTATTTCAAATTCTGGACGTTTGAACTGTGATGCTTTCTCATTGCATAACATTCTGGGATTGCGAGGTTTGAACAAGCCTCTCCAATGGAACCTCTTAAACGGTCCTCGAGTAAGGGCGCTGCCATACGGCAAAATTCAGCGATATACTGCCGTCCACCAGAGGGCAGGCTCCAAAAGCGGTAAAATAAGGAGAAACCCAATGGCCACCTTTTTTTTGCCCTTTCATAACAACAATATCAGTGAATAGGGCGGATTACATCCATTTTATTTACAATCTGTGGGTTTGAACCATAGAATAGTATAAAATTTAAAGGCGACCGTCCACTTCCAGTTGTTAACAAACCACAGGGAATAGCAGCATGGCTATCAGGATATGTCCAGGTCTTTAAAGTGTAACTAAACACCTGGTCAGAGCCTAACTCCACCCACTCACAGATACTCAGTATCAAACAATCGCTCCAATGTGGCAGCCATCTTGACTGTTTTGGTTTTTAAAAAAATTTGCGCTCAATATGACACAAAACAAAATCCACCCTTGCTACAATTAGCCGGGAAGAAAGAAACAAAGCAGAATACAGAGCAGATTGAACAATCCCAGACGGAGTAATGTGTGTAATACAATGACGGCTCATGTGGAACCCGGCGGATAAGACCACATGCCCTGGTGCCATAGTGTGTCTGCTCTATTAGCAACATGGAAATAAACCCAAAGCCTAAAAGTTTTTTTACCATCACGCAACCCATGCAAATTCCACCCCCTGGTGGACACAAGCAAAGCAGTTATTTGATGAAACACCAAGCAATCAAAGCAATAATCACCATGATTAAAGGGAACTCCGAGAGGGAGGAAGCCAGGAGCTATATATACACTATATATATATTTACCTTCAAGGACCAAGGGTCCAGGTAATCAAGGATGTTGCTGAAACCCAAACCAGAAATGTTTACATTCAAATAATCTAATATGACTATGCACATTTTTATTTTTCCATATAGACAATTGAAGAAAATAAGACACTTAATCAGGGTAAAATGAAGATCTTTATTTTCTTAGAGCTTAAAAACTAAAAGAATAAGACAAAGTGTGTTACAATTACTGCCTTTATAAATCTTAGTCAATGTGTGTGGGGCTCTTGACTTTGCTCAGGGCCCCAAAATGGTAAACACGCACCTGCAGAAGCCGAAAACATTTTTTCCCTGCTGCGCCAATGAGCAACCTACAATAAAATTACTTATTCACTATCCAGGTCTTATAATAGGCCTACATCCATTTACAAGGCAAGGCAATTTTATTTATATAGCACAATTCATACACTGGGTAACTCCAAGTGCTACAAGACAAACAAAATGATTACATTGTGGCTTAGCCCCTCTGACCAACAGGAAGTCTGACCTATTGAAACTACTGTAGTACTCCATCACTATTAGCCATGAGACCAGAACGACCTTGAAAACTGAGTCCAGATGCTTTTACTTTAACCTTTTTACAGAAGACTTTTATGTGACAACAGTGCAACAGTAAAACAGCCGTGTAGTGTCCGAATCATTGTAAACAAAGACTTCTTTCTATCAACATAAAAACGGAACAATTACTGCTGCAAAATAAGGCCATTTAAAAGCCGAACTGCGTTGGAGTAGCCTACATATTTTGACATGTTTGGTGTTTATCAGGTGTCATTTGTAGACTATAGCTATCATTACACAAAATGTAATTATAACAAATATATGAGCCGCTGACCAAGAATCTGATTTCACATTATTTCTATTTTGACATTTTGCTGTATGTGACATGATAGAAATCTGATTATTTAATTTGTTTTATAATTTTTTTATTATTTTACAGGGCATGAATGAAGAAGCCCTCCATGAGGAAAGTTAAGACACAACAGTTGGCGTTTATGTTTTCAAGTGACATGCTTCAAGTGATGAAGCAGACATTGGTATTGAAGTCATCAAAGTTTTGGAAGATTAGAGGATGTTGCCGTTGCAGAGTTCTTTGGACTAATGTACTGCCTGAATATCAGCTGCCCTGCAAGCCTGTGCTACACCTTTTTGAGGTAGTACAACAAATTCTAATGGATGTAAACGGAAACGAAACACTGACTCTTCAACACAGACTTCCACAGGCAGTACATACATGCATGAGAAGTATTGCCTTAGTCTGATTATAACCAAAGTGTTAAACTCCTGTAAACACCTCTATTTGATTAGGGTTGCAGTTATTAATGGCTCCATCAGAGTAACACATCTGTTTATTGGTTTAATGCTGCATGTTTGTTTAACTATTTTGATCAGATGCAGTTCAGACCACTAAGAGTAATAACATAATTTATGTGTACAAATTCTTTACAAAAGCAATTGTTTGTATGTTTTAATTTTGTATAGTCAATGCATTACTGTTAATTTAGAAATAAATCCATTACTTTGAAAATGAGCAGAGCTTATTAGCAATTAACACATGTAGCACCAGGGAAAATTTGCATAATTTAATGGGTTAAAGTGCACCATGTTTAAATATTAAAGTGACTTTTTTTATTATTTTTTTGTCAAGGTTTTTGTTTACTTTGGAGTTGCAGGTAAAACACATTTAGCATGATTGAATTACTTTACATAAAAACAATAATCCAGTAAATGAAATATCATCTTAAGCCAAAAATTATAAAATGTATAATAGAAAACTATATTTATCACGTTGCTGAAACATGATATTTTTTTTCATTCTGGTTTAATGAGCAATAGTTCCTTTCCTGTTTTATACAAGATAAAAGGGTCTGTCGGGAGCCACTCACTGACCTTTCAACACACACACTGATTACAAGCAGATTAAAGGTGAGGATGAAAAAGGTTTAAGGTAAAAGCATCTGGACTCAGTTCAAGGGGAAGACGTTTTGTTTTGAGACTTGTCGTGAAAGGGAAGTGTACTTCTACCATGAGAACTGAACAGCCTGGTTCCATCAGGTGTGGTTTCAAGTTATTATGATTTAAAAAGAGTAAACAAAGTTGTCTGACAATAAATGGCTTCATAGGCTTAAAAATGGCACATCACATTCTTCCTAACTTTTGAGCATAACTGTAAATGTGGGGGAAACATTCAACACAATTAAAATAACTTTAAACACTTTACTTTATTTCAAAAAAATTTAACAACAAATCAATTGGTAAGGGATCTCGAAGTCTCCTGATTGTATCCTTCTGCTGTATTTCACTACAAATAAAGAAAGCTTAAATTAATAAACTTAAATGTAAAACTATAAAAAAGGCCATTGGAGTATTTTTCACCTTTGTTCTCTCCTTGTCTTCACTTGGTGTTGAAAAGCCACTCTTGTTTCCAAAAGAGTGCCATCCACCGATCTGAAAGCACAAGCAAACATTCAACATGTTGTAAGTCTACATGAACTCTTACTGCCTCACAGCTGTGGTAGCTCTCTAACTGTGTTATTTCCTCTTTATACACCAGTGGTCGGCAACCTGCGCTCAAAGAGCCATTTGGACCCATTTCCCACAGTAAACAAAACACTGGGAGCCACAAAAACCTTTTGACATTTAAAATGAAATAACACTGCATATGACACTGCACATTTTTTTTGCCTGTATGTGATGTATAAACAAACTATAATGTGTTGCATTTATGAAATCAATGAAAGACTGTTGAGATAATGAAACTACATTTCTGCATGCAACATTTTGAACTCCGAAAAAAATACGTTCGGTTGAAGGATACTTTTAAGTAAAGTGCTCAATGTCTATTTGAGTTCTAATTGTATTTATAAAAAAAACAAACCACCAGCAGCAAAACAAAAACGCCGTTCTCTCTCTGTGTGCCGTCATCCTTTTACTGGCACGTGCAGTCAGCTGTCAATCTCAGTAATAAAAGGATTATTTCACTGAACAATGAAAAAATATGACAATATGCAAAAAAAAATAGGCAATTAAAATATTTATTATACCTAGTTAATGTGATTTATGCTTCTGAACCTCAGCGCACAGCGTCTGCACATCAGGGCTGTACGCCGTCACGTTCATCTTTACACAGGATCGTAAGCTGTCATCTGTGAGGCGTGCACGATGTTTATGTTGGAAAACACCTGCATATATCCTCATTACATATTGAGCATACTCGTAAACTAGTCTCATCATCAATGAAAGCAAATGAATCGGCCCACTTTCCATTGAACGTTCTGTGTTCTTCAGACATTTTTCTTTTCTTTCGCCATAGTTGACCTACTTGGGATTCGAAAAGTGTGAAAAGTGGCACACAGTAACAACGACAACATAAAAACTAACAAATTAAACTAAAATACAATAATAATAATAACTCATTAAATATTTTTAGAAGCCACAGAGAGCCGCATTAGAGGGATGAAAGCCGCGGGTTGCCGACCACCAGGCCTACATTGTGTGGACAATTATTAGGAAAATTGTATTTTTTAGGGATTTATTTTGTTATTGTGCAACTACAGTGCTCTTGGTCAATCTAAAATGTTAACAAACCCTCAAACCTGAACATTGAAGAAGTAAAAGTGAAGTTTTGGCTTTCTTAAGAGAATATCTACATGTACACCATTTTAAGACATTTTTAGACTATTAGTGTGCAGAATTATTATGCAACTAAATGAAAAACAAAGATTTTCCATCGCAATTATTTATTTTTACCTGTTAAAGTGAGAATAATAAACAAAGTCAAAATGACAAAAAAACATTTCTGAAATAAAAAAAAAAAAACGAAAAAAAAAACCTCAGTGACCAGTATAGCCACCCCTCTTTTCGATAACAATCACAAGCCTTCCATTCACGAAGTCAGTCGGTTTCTTGATCTGGTCAGAATAACTTTTTGAGCCAGACACTGTTCAGAGAGGTGTAGCGTTTACCTTCACTGTAAATGTCCTGCTTAAGAAGGGCCCAAATGTTCTCAAAAGGGTTTAAGTCAGGTGAAGACCAGACCATGTCATTAGTTTTTCATCTTTAAGGCCTTTACTGGCCGGCCATGCAGTGGAGAACTTTGATGCACGTGATGGAGCGTTGTCTTGCATAAAAATCAAAGTCTTCTTGAAAGATCCAGACTTTTTCCTGAACCACTGCTTGAAGAAAGTGTCTTTTAAAAACTGGCAGTAAGTCTGAGAGTTGATATAAAGTCCATTTTTAATCTGAAAAGGTCCAACTAGCTCATCTTTAATAATATCTGCCCATACCAGCACCCCACTCTCATCTCATCAGTCCACAAAACCTTTGAAAAATCTGTCTTCAGATATTTCTTGGTCCATTCTTGACGTTTTAACTTATGTGACTTGTTCAGAGGTGGTAGAGGTACAGTAGATTGCAGTTGTGGAAAATATTAGCACTGGAGGATAATGGGTTCATTGTAGCTTCACGTTTGATTCTTCACTAATTTTTGGCGGTTAATTTGTGTCTTTTCTTCTCGACACGTTACTTGCGACCCTGTTGACTATTTGCTATAAAACGTTTGATGGTTCTGTGATCACGCCCCAATATCGTAAATATTTCAAGAGTGCTTTTAGAAAATCAGTTTAAACTCTTTTTTGGCCCATTTTTCCTGAGGACAAGAATCTGCCTAATAATTATGCACATTTTGATCTAGGGTGTTGATCTCTTTAGGCCGCACCCTCCCTCGTTACACAAATACAGATCGCCTGATATGCATTAGTTTATACAGCAATTGAAATGATGATATGGTCAAAATAATCACTTGCCTAATAATTGTGCACACAGTGTAGTGACATGTGACTAAGTAATGTTTCTTTTTGTTGTTGCAGTTGTTTTGGGCGTCTCCGTAGTTTGATTTAACTCACTTCCTAGTGTCTAAAAGGAAAAAGAGGCATTCATTTACTTTCAGCCCAATGCAGTGATACTGTATCCTGTGGGCGAGCATTGCACTTTGAACTCCCAAAGTAAAAAGAAGAAAAGTGACAAGAGTGACAAGTGACAAGTGACAAGTGTAGTGACAAGAGACAGTGGGTTGTGTCTGTTTATGGGTTTGATCTAAATGCATTTAAGGAAATAGGCCCATATAGTGTAGCTACATACATTTTGACATCGGCTAAAGACAGCTCAGACGCTTTTAAACCATATATTTTTGACCCGTTGGACAGTTTTGTTTGATGGACATTCCATTTGGTGCATATGGAGAGGTAATAATATGCTTACCAATGTTTCATTTGTGTTTAGCGTCTGAGCAGTTTCATTTAGTCTCCTTTCTTCAGTCTGAAAGAATGAGTATACAGATATAATAAAACACAAGCGTTTGTTTCTTTACTGCTGTACGTTGACCTTGAAAATAATAATTATAACAAAATATAGTATTATAATTATTTAAACAGTACAATTTAAATAATACTCACACTTGTGGTATTCTTTTTTGGTGCAAAGCCGTCAGTATTCTCCATTGGAGTGGTACAGCCTCTGGCATACTTCAAAAAAGTATAGAAAGGTTTTCTTAACATTAGTTTTGATTAATTCAAGTATTTTCTCGAGCATTTCTTTGTGAAATGTTATTTAATGTTAAAAAGAGGGTCAAAGCAAGAATAAAAAAAGAATACATTTTAGATTTTATACCTCATTTTTTGCTGTTTTGCAGTTTTCCTGAAAGTAATCACACAACAGTTGGTTAACTCAGGCAGCTTAGTGTTAAAAGTAGTTTAGTACTATTCATTGGTTGGTCTATTAAAGCCTTAAATGTAGTTATTACCCTGCTAGATTCTTTTGGAAGAGCAAGAACGAGCCCAAACAAGCAGAGAAATGTAATCCTCCTCATGTTGGACATAAATTCACTTTGAACAACCACATTGTGTTTATATGGTCTTTGTCAATAGATGGACTCTGTGTTTGTTTGATATCAAGGTCCATTCCACAGCATGAAGTTTGTCTCCCAAATGTAGTTTTACACCAACCCAGACTAAAAGCTGTGTTGGTGCAGTTTCTTTATATAGCACAATTCATACAACAGCAATTCCAAAGTGCTTCATAAAAAGAAGAAAGACACGTTTGAAACACAAATACATTTATTAATAAAATAAATAATAAATAAAATAAAATAAATCAAGTTAAACAAAACTAAAAGAAAAGAGTGCAGATAAAATTCTTTCAGTTTGTCATCTGCACAATTAAAAATATCCATTTTCAGCCTGGACTTGAACATTGTCAGAGAAGAGGCCTGTCTCATCTCAGACTGTTCCAGATTTTAGCTGCGGAAAACTGAAACGCTCCCTCACCGTGTTTAGTCCAGACCCTGGGCACCAGCAGGAGACCTGTCCCTGAGGTCCTCAGAGTCTGAGATGGTTCATATGGGACTAACATTTCAATGTACTTTGGCTCTGAGCCATGGAGAGCCTTATACACCAACAGAGCTGCTTTACACTTTATCCTCTGACAGACAGGAGGCCAGAGTTCAGACCTGAGGACAGGACTAATATGCTCGTACTTTCTGGTCCTGGTCAGGGCTCGAGCTGAAGCGTTCTGTTTGTTCTGCAGTTGTCTTACAGCACGTTTAATGAGTCCAGTGAGCAGACCATTGCAGGAGTCTAACCTGCTGGAGATAAATGTATGTATAAGTCTCTGTAAGTCTGGTTTAGACACAGTACCCTTGATTCTGGCAATGTTTCTGAGATGGTAAAAAGCTGTTGATGTTATTGCTTAAATGTGGCTTAGTCCATTATTACCCCCAGATTTCAAACTTGATTTTTTTGTCTTTAGAGAAAGTGACTTGAGGTGACTGCTTAAGTCGTAGAAAGTTTTTTTGCCTCTACACAGTGATCTGTTGGAGGCAGTGACAGAGTGAGTCCAGATGCCTCCTGTCAGTGAGATATAAATCTGAGTGTCAACTCTATAGTTGTGGTAGGACACATTGTTTGACAGCAGTTTTTAAGGCCTGAGGAAATACTCCAGACTGCAGTGAGTAGTTTGTAACTACCTCTCCCTTGTTCTATGTTAAGACTCTTATTTTTCAATGGTGCCTTTTGTCTACTTTGAACCATTTTAACCTCAACAGGAGAAATGGCATCCAGAACATTTAGAACACTAGAAGTAGATGAATAATCTGCAGTACAACATGAGGCATTCTCAAACATTATCATCTCTTTAAACTGTGCCTCTGTCCTTTTTGTGTCTCCTTCGACCAGGCCCCACAGCTGGTGTGGGAGAAACAAACAGGTCAAAGAAGACACAGAAATGATCAGAAAGGGCAGCATCTTAACCCCCTTAGTAATGAGCAGGTCCTGAGTGTGCCCTCTGCTGTGGGTGGGCTCACTCACATGCTGAGAAATACAACACAGAGTTCTTTAGCATTTCTGTCACAAACATTATCCACATGAACATTCAGATCATCTGTGATGATGATGATACAGTCAAACTCTGGGCTAAAAGCATCTCAGTAAAATCCTCAATAAAACTGTGACATTGTTGGGGGGGGGCTTGTATTTCAGCTCCATCTTAAATGACACAAATAATAAAAAAGCCCCTAAAGACAGTCCGTGGGTGGCTGTATTACCTCTAAACCCACCCCATGGTGAAGATGGTGATAACATTGACAGTGCTGAGTCTGTAGAGGGTGTAGATGAAGCCAGTTGGGCCACATGTGGGGCTGCTGAAGATCCAGATAAAGTTATATTCATTTGGGGTTCAGTGGCTGGTGCAGCTAGAGTGGTTCTCTCACTCCTCTCTTCTCTTGGTGGTTGCTTTTGTCCCAGGTAACCAATAACCCTGTCCAGGCCAATTCTGATTCTTCATATTCCTGTTGAATGGTCTATTCGTATTGTTGCCTATATCCAGTTGTTTTGTCCGTCCATTTACTTGTTCTTTCATGACCCATATCTGATTCATGCATTGACTCGTACCATACAATCTGAAACGTTGCGCATGCTTAAAGGCGGGTTTTTATGGCATCAGAATAACAACGAAAGTCGAGAGGCGCAATAAATACCACCACGAGCAGTTTATATTAATTCACATACGTAAATATTAACTTTTTGTCAGAGGTGGGTAGTAATAAAATTAAATTTACACTGTTACATTTACTTCAGTAACTTTTTGAAAAAAAAATACTGCACAATACTTTTTAATTTTACTTGAGTAGTCTTGTGAAGAAGTAACACTACTCTTTCTCAGTTACATTGGACTACACTCGAAAAGTTACTTTTATTTTCTTTTACCATTTATTTTACACATTCTACTTTTTATTTTTGCCTCCAGTGGCTCTACAACATTACTGTGTTTTACCAATCAGACGTAGCCATTCAGTCACATGACCACACACAGACTTCAGTGTTGGGCAGTCGCAATGCTACTACCTGAACTACATTACTTAGTAGTGTTGCAGTTTTTTGAATCAGAAAGTTTTTTTGGAAGCAAAGCTCTTTTGTTTATTAAGTAGTGCAGTAAGTTTTATGTATATAACAACCTCTGGCTATTTCTGAAGTCAAATATAAACATTGTTTGCACGTCACGTTCGACTCCTGACACAAGAAAGTGGTGCAGTAACGATGAGGATTTAGTTGTGATTTAAAAACTTGGCAGAAAAGCCATACCATTTTCACAGTGTTTGGGAGGAAGAGGTCTTGTTTACATCAGTCAAAGAAAAGTCTGTGTGTCTCATTTGTGGGACGACTGTTGCGACGGCAAAGCGGCACAATGTGGCAAGACCAATGCTCTCCCATGAAACCCCTTACAAGGTCCTCAAGTAAGGGCACGGCAATTCACAGCGAAATACCTCCGTCTACCAGAGGGCAGGTTCTGTCTGTATTTATTTGCACTATAACTATTACTATACTGCTCACCATAGCCTTACTTATTGTATATATCCATCCATACAATTCTGTTTATAGTTATTTCCGTTGTATTTTATGTTCATCGTACATATCCACCAATTACTTCTATAATCTATTTCTGACTTCTGTTTATAGCTCACCATGTCTATCATTGTATAATACCTATTTTATCATTTCTGTTTATACTTTAAACAGAAATGATAAATATAAATAATTTATACTTTCTATACTAACTTATTTATTTAAGCAATACTGGATATCTTGCACATGCTGCTATTGCACTTCTGGTTAGACCAAAACTTTGTTGTATTTCGTTGCATTGTACTTGTACACGTGTAATGACAATAAAGTTGAATCTAATTTAATCTAATTTAATCTATTGTTTTACTATGCAGTAAAAGCCAAAAAGCCTGGCTGTAACCGCCATTTTATTGCCCTGTCGTAACAACAATATCGGTGAATAGGGGACCAATGGGCGGAAGTTGCCCATAATATATACTGTCATTGGGCGAGACACCTCAGTACGTGTCACGAAAGTTTCAATGCTAACTACCCACCCGGTAGTGCATTAAGGACAGAAAAAGGTTGAAGGCAGCATTGGTCAAACAGCAGTGTTTTTTCACGAGGCTGCTGAAGAAATCACACTTGAGCTCGCGTTTTTAACGGATATCACTGGGAAACTGAACGATTTGAACTGTGAGCTACAAGGCAAAAGTAAGACTGTCGCCCACATGATAAGTGCAGTAAACGCATTCAAACTAATAAAAACTATTCTCTGTGCATTTACAGAGAAAAAAAAACAACTGCACCTTCTCTGTGTGCAGACAGTGTTGAATGACAATGATTCTGCATCAAGTACTCCCAAGTGTTAAACAGACTAGTACGGGAATTTGAGGACAGGTTTTGTGACTTGATCAGCTTGAGCCATGTGTGTCATTTATCACAAATCCTTTGCAAGTGGACACGACATGCACTGCTGAGCAACTAAGTTCTCTGTTCAACTTGGATGCTGGACAGGTAGAGATAGAAATCCTAACGTCACCTCAAAGCCCATCACTCTGCATCAAACGTTTGGTGCCTTGTGGACACAGGAAAGTACAGTAGATTATGCACCACAGCTATGACACTCAATATATCTCTGTGGCTTTTCAAACATGAAATTTATCAAGGACAAACACAGAACACGCCTTACTGATGCACATTCAGACTCACTCAGGCTTGCAGTGTCAAGTTATTCACCAGATTAGAGTACACTGGTGAGCACAATGCAGTGCCAGGCTTCCCTCTATCAGACATTTACAGACAAAGAAGAGATAACGTGTGTTCACTGAAAACACCATAACATTAAACTAAACATCAAAATAAAGACTAGATAGCTTGTTGTGACATAACTTGTTGTGACTTGATTAATGAATTCCTTGGCATTACTTCCTGACTTTCAAATATTGGAACAGATAAACATAACTAAATGTTCCATGTTTAAATATTCCAAACATCATTGTTGTATAAATCATTAATAATTGGATGGAAATAATTAACATTGACATTTTAATTGACAGTCTTTTCCACATAATATTATTATTACTAATACTATTATTATTATTATTATTATTATTATTATTATTATTATTATTATTATTATTATTATTATTATTATTATTATTAAAAAGTGATCTGTGTTATTGAGGAAGTATCAAACAGGTAGCCCTTCGTACTACTCGGTCCCCTTTAAGTAGCACTCTGTCTTAAAAAGGTTGGTGACCCCTGCTATAAACAATGCAACAGCAGCGGTCATGGACGCATATTGGCACGGCCAAGCTTACGTTGGGATTTCGATGCATTTACAAATTGTTTCCTGCTAGGTCTATGCTTTTAATGAGTTTCCTGTCTGTGTACATTGGTTTTATTTCATATTGTAAAGTTTACTCATTCACTTTCCACCCTGTGTTAGACCACCATCGTGTGGCTCTGTTCAGTGTTACAATTAACTTTTGTTAACAGTTTTTTGGAATGTTTCGAGCAGGGATTGAACCGCCCACCCGCAGCTCAAAGGACAACCGCTTTACCCACTGAGCTACTGCCGCCCTAATCTCCATATCGTAGCAAACTTTTTGTTATTTATGATTGTCTCAGGTAACCACACTCACATGCCTGAGGCTATGTGTCTGTGGAGATTGTATCATCTAGAAAAGCAAAAAATGGTTGGGAACAAGGAAGTAAGAATATTAACATAAATTTCTGTGAATAAATATTGCTCAGTTTAGGCTGAGTAGGCTACTTTTTCATCTTGAAAATCAAATAAATCCTCCCCCTGTTTAAACTGCTGTCACCTGGTAGGAGATTCAAAAACATCCAGACATGAACCAACAGACAACAGATTTTTGGTCAAAGTGCAGTTACCCTATGGAATGGATAAAGCTGAACTGTATCATAAAGACCTTGTAACACTGCACTAAAGCACAGAACATCTTTGTGTAGGTTCAAAGTTGAGTGAAGCCATGTTTAAACACGCTTTATAATAGTTCACTAAGCATTAAGCACCAATATAAACCCACAGAGAGTGGTCCAGGGAAGTTAAAAACATTTACTTGTTGTTGACATGTTTATATAATATTACAAAACAAAGAAAAACACCTAATGGGGTGAAAGCAAGGTAGAAAAAAGTCACATTTTGCATGTAGACATTTCACAGCAGCAGTTTGAGAATTATTGGTTTGAACCATTTGTCAACCAAATATAAGTAAATAATCATGTTAATCTAACTGCAGATTCCCCCCAAAAATATATAAATAAAAAACTAGGATCTATAGAAATAATCATGAATAACAGCAAAATAACAAATGTATTTAGGCTTCTACCTAAATATTAAATAATAATTTTGTTATTATAATCACATTTGACCAAAATTGAAGCAAATTGAACCAAATCCCTTGTGCAACATACTTGGCCAGTAAAGCTGGTTCTAATGAGTATCACACATGTTTTACCTTTAACTAATTTGAAATATAGTCAAACGTTGTGTGTGATTAACGTCTGACATTGTTGTCATTTTCTTTTCAAGTCAGGTGATCACACATTCGATGTGGAAAAGTGTCCTGAAAGGCAGAGAAGTATGGCCAACAGAAACAACTTCAGTTCTTCCTTCAGTTCAACAGAAATCGTAATCTGTTTTAAAGCCATAACCCATTAACATAACTAGAGATGACATGGTCATTTAGTTTAGTAAATTTAACATTTAGAAAGCTCCAACAATTCTCCTGAGCCTTTAATGACTCTCACATCATGAGCCGCTCTGTCCTTTCAGAGCTCTTAGACAAGAACAGTCTGGTCAGGTTTAGATTCAGGTCTAAGCCCCCACTAGAGATATAAGCTCAGCTCTCTTACCAGTTGATCTCAGGATTGATAAAGTCTCTTGGAATCAAAGACAAAACGTCTTCACCTTAAAACTGAGTCCAGATGCTTTTGCTTTATCCTTTTCTTCAAGATGACACCGATGACTGAGAACCTTCAAAGACAAACCAAAATATATGCAGATACCAAACCATGGGCTGCTGCAGATGTGAAAAAGCTTTTAATTAAAAAGGAACAGGCCTTTAAACTAAATTATAGGTGTACAGGTAAATAAATACAAAGAAATGTTCAAATGAAAATTAACAAAGAAAAGAGGAATTACAAAGCTTAAGTGGAACAATTACTTACAATAAATAAAGGAAAGGAGGCTTGGCTAGCTTTTGAGCAGCTTCCTAACTTCCATTGCAATGCCTCAGGAAATCCAATCTGCCTGTTTGCATGACAGTTGCATATTCATAAACCAATCTCAAAATATCCAAATGCATGCATTTTTTGCTGTTTAGATGGTCAAAGAACACATCCGATCTGTGCCATTCACATTTCACTGACAGTGTAAACAAGGCTTATGTGAGCCCTGTTGCCTTGTTTCATTTATATATTTATTAGTAACACATGTCATGTTTTTAAACTATTGTGCACTACTTTATTAGCCTGGCAAGCCAGACTCCTCATATCAGCAAGTCTGGAAAAGCTCAATGCCAGCTTGTTTTCCTCAAGGTGGGGCAAAGCTACTCAGGGCCAACCAATAGGAATTGCAACAGACATGAAGTTAGCTAGGTCAGAAACAAAAGAGACAAAGAAGTAAACAAATCAACATGGCCAAAGAACAGCTCCTGTTTATAGAATATACAGTGTTATAATCATTTTTCATTTCCTAGAGTTAATAATTACGGGGTGCTCATATTCTCTGATCATGTCATGTCCTTCATGCTAATCCAAACAGGAACTAGACTCAGACATGACTTGCCACGGGCTGAATCCTGCACCTGGGAACTTGTCATGGCGGTGTGTGAAAGATACGCCTCCTACAGCCTTTACTGCATGATATAAAATCTCATGTGTTGTTTACTTTTTCAAGCAAACTTCATCCTGTACTTTTGTGACATGTTTGTACTTTTGAATTAAACCTGACCAGTCATTTTAAATGACACTGCATTCGTGGGCTCTCAGAAAGTTGGCTGACACAGTATTAAGTAGAGGTGCTGATGTTTCATATTTTTGGTCCATTAGAACTATTAACACTATGTTCTAGAATCTTTCACTCAAATACAATAACATTAAAAATATACATTTTATGTTAATATATCTTGTAAATGTTTAACAACATTCTTTAAAAGCTGACATGAGAGGAGGGGCTTAGCCCACCTAGCCCATTGATACCAGTCCCCCCCAGATACACTACAATGTTTTACACAAAGCACCTGGGGAAAATAAATGGGGGGAAACATTCAACATAAAATGACTTTACACGTTTTATTTAAAACAATAAAAGAAAAAAACAATAGATTAATTAATTCATTGGTAAGGGATCTCGAAGTCTTCTGATTGTATCCTTCTGCTGTATTTCACTACAAATGAAAAGAAAGCTTCAATGAATAAACTTAAATGTAAAACTATAAAAAGGCCGTTGGAGTATTTTCACACCTTTGTTCTCTCCTTGTCTTCACTTGGTTTTGAAAACCCAATCTTGTTTCTAAAAGGGTGCCATCCACCGTTCTGAAAGGACAAGCAAACATTCAACATGTTGTAGGTCAACATGAACTCTTACTGCCTCACAGCTGTGGTAACTCACTAACTGTGTTATTTCCTCTTTATTGTACATTGACTACTCACAGACGACTCAGTGGTAGTTCTTTTTGTTGATGTAGTTGTTTTGGGCGTCTCCGGAGTTTGGGTTAACTCACTTCCTAGTGTCTAAAAGGAAAAAGAAGCATTCATTTACTTTCAGCCCAATGCAGTGATACTGTATCCTGTGGGCGAGCATTGCACTTTGAACTCCCAAAGTAAAAAGAAGAAAATGTTGTGACAAGAGACAGTGGGTTGTGACAGCTCAGACGCTTTTAAACGTATTGATAACGTAATATATTTTTGTCCCGTTTGACAGTTTTGTTTGATGGACATTCCATTTGGTGCATATGGAGAGGTCATAATATGCTTACCAATGTTTCATTTGTGTTTAGCGTCTGAGCAGTTTCATTTAGTCTCCTTTCTTCAGTCTGAAAGAATGAGTATACAGATATAATAAAACCTTGAAAATAATAATTATAACAAAATATATTATAATTATTTAAACACTAATACTCACACTTGTGGAATTCTTTTTTGGTGCAAAGCCATCAGTATTCTCCATTGGAGTGGTAGAGTCAGTGGCATTCTAGTTGGAGGTGGAAATGTTTTCTTAATATCAACGTTTTTTTATTAATTTTAGTGTTTTTAAGTATTTATTTTAAGTAATGTTTAAGAATAAGGGTTAAGACGGAAAAAAAAAGATTTTCATACCACCTTACCTCACAGTTTTTTTTTTTGAAAGTAATCACACAACAGTTGGTTAACTCAGGCAGCTTAGTGTTAAAAGTAGTTTAGTACTATTCATTGGTTGGTCTATTAAAGTCTTAAATGTAGTTATTACCCTGCTAGATTCTTTTGGAAGAGCAAGAATGAGCCCAAACAAGCAGAGAAATGTAATCCTCCTCATGTTGAACATAAATTCACTTTGAACAACCACATTGTGTTTATTTGGTCTTTGTCAATAGATGGACTCTGTGTTTGTTTGATATCAAGGTCCATTCCACAGCATGAAGTTTGTCTCCCAAATGTAGTTTTACACCAACCCAGACTAAAAGCTGTGTTGGTGCAGTTGTTTCTTCACTTTTAGAAAATATACACTACGCTTTCTCCCAGAATCAGATAAGATAAGATAGGACTTTATTGATCCCACAGAGGGGAAATTCACTTGTACAGCAACTCTTAGACAGGTATAGTGCTAAAAGTAAAAGAAAGGTGCGCATGCAATAGAATCAGAAAATGTCAATACAAAAAATATTTTAAATAGAATAAAATATGAAGGTTTAATTAAACAAAAACAAAAAGCTATCTGTATTTACAAAGTAAAGGAGGGAGATTTTAATTTATACAGTATTGTTCAAAATAATAGCAGTACAATCTGACTAACCAGAATATTCCAGGTTTTTAGTATATTTTAAATTGCTAAGTGGCAAACAAGTTACCAGGAGGTGCAATAGATTCTCAGAAAACAAACAAGACCCAGCATTCATGATATGCACGCTCTTAAGGCTGTGCAATTGGGCAATTAGTTGAAAGGGATGTCTGCCGTTGACTGTACAAACTTAAAATAATTTTGTACAAACGTTTTTGTTTTTTAAGATTTAGCAATCGTGTGAATCACTAAACTAATATTTAGTTGTATGACCACAGTTTTTTAAAACTGCTTCACATCTGTGTAACCCCTCTCAGCTGTTATTCCACTCCATGATTCTTTAACAACATTCCACAATTCATTTACATTTCTTGGTTTTGCTTCTAAAACAGCTTCTCGATTGGATTAAGGTCCAGGGATTGGGCCACTCCATGACATTAATTTTGTTGGTTTGGAACCAAGATTTTGCTTGTTTACTGTGTGTTTGTGGTCATTGTCTTGTTGAAACAAACATCTCAAGGGCATGTCCTCTTCAGCATAAGGCAACATGACCTCTTCAAGTATTTTGAAATATGCAAACTGATCCATGATCCCTGGTATGTGATAACTAGGCCCAACACCATAGTAGGAGAAACATGCCCATATCATGATGCTTGCTTCACTGTCTCCACTGTCTTCACTGTCTTCACTGTCTCCACTGTCTTCACTGTCTTCACTGTCTTCACTGTCTTCACTGTCTTCACTGTGTACTGTGGCTTGAATTCAGAGTTTGGGGGTCGTCTCACAAACATTCTGTGGCCCTTGGACCAAAAAAGAATAATTTTACTCTCACAAAATGTTTCTCCATTTCTCTTTAGGCCGGTTGATATGTTCTTTGGCAAATTGTAACCTCTTCTGCACATGCCTTTTTTTAAACAGAGGGACTTTGCGACAGATTCTTGAAAATAGATAAGCTTCACACAGACGTCTTCTAACTGTCACAGTACTTACAGGTAACTCCAGACTGTCTTTGTTCATCCTGGAGCTGATCATTGGCTGAGCCTTTGACATTCTGGTTATTCTTCGATCCATTTTGATTGTTGTCTTCCGTTTTCTTCCACGCCTCTCTTGGTTTTGCTCTCCATTTTAAGGCATTGGAGATCATTTTAGCTGAACAGCCTATAATTTTTTTGGACCTCTTTATAGGTTTACCAATCAACTTTTTAATCAAAGTACGCTGTTCTTCTGAACAATGTCTCGAACAACCCATTTTCCTCAGGCTTTCAAATTCATGTTCAACAAGTGGTGGTGGCTTCATCCTTAAATAGTGGCCACCTGATTCACAGCTTTTTTTTTAACAAAATTGATGACCTCAGTGATTGAATGCCACACGGCAATTTTTTTGAACACACCTGTTTCAACTAATTGCCCAATTG
Organism: Neodontobutis hainanensis; assembly: GCA_024349245.1. NCBI lineage: Eukaryota > Metazoa > Chordata > Actinopteri > Gobiiformes > Odontobutidae > Neodontobutis > Neodontobutis hainanensis. Next base: position 18,687 of record JALDNG010000881.1, read on the forward strand.
CACAGCCTTAAGAGCGTGCATATCATGAATGCTGGGTCTTGTTTGTTTTCTGAGAATCTACTGCACCTCCTGGTAACTTGTTTGCCACTGAGCAATAAAAAATATACAAAAATTGTTCTGGTTAGTCACATTGTACTGCTATTATTTTGAATAATACTGTATAAGAAATGGATATTGCACAGTATCCTGGGTTATTGTTACATGTGTGAATTATAAATGTAAAACTATAAAAAGGCCGTTGGAGTATTGCCATACCTTTGTTCTCTCCTTGTCTTCACTTGGTGTTGAAAACCCACTCGTGTTTTCAAAAGGGTGCCATAGACTTTTCTGAAAGGACAAGCAAACATTCAACATGTTGTAGGTCTACATGAACTCTTACTGCCTCACAGCTGTGGTAACTCACTAACTGTGTTATTTCCTCTTTAATGTACATTGACTACTCACAGACGACTCAGAGCTGGCTCTTTTAGTTTTTGTAGTTGTTTTGGGCGTCTCCGTAGTTTGATTAAACTCACTTCCTAGTGTCTAAAAGGAAAAAGAGGCATTCATTTACTTTCAGCCCAATGCAGTGATACTGTATCCTGTGGGCGAGCATTGCACTTTGAACTCCCAAAGTAAAAAGAAGAAAATGTAGTGACAAGAGACAGTGGGTTGTGTCTGTTTATGGGTTTGACCTAAATGCATTTAAGGAAATAGGCCCATATGTGTAGCTACATACATTTTGACATCGGCTAAATACAGCTCAGACGCTTTTAAACCATATATTTTTGTCCCGTTTGACAGTTTTGTTTGATGGACATTCCATTTGGTGTTTTTGCTCTCCATGTTGGATACCAGACTAATTTCACAGCGAGCACAGACATTTTAAAACTGAATGCTATGGAAGGTCACAGATTAACAAACAAGACTTTGTTGATGTAAAATAGCTTCATATTGTTCAAAAGCTATTCCAAATACCTCCACATTTCTTGTGTTGGCGACAGATATGTCTGTGACAATAGGCTACTGTAAAACAAACTGAACTGGGAGAGGTCATAATATGCTTACCAATGTTTCATTTGTGTTTAGCGTCTGAGCAGTTTCATTTAGTCTCCTTTCTTCAGTCTGAAAGAATGAGTATACAGATATAATAAAACACAAGCGTTTGTTTCTTTACTGCTGTACGTTGACCTTGAAAATAATAATTATAACAAAATATATGACAATAATTATTTAAACAATGATTTTGAATGTTTAGATACAATTTAAATAATACTTACATATGTGGAATTCTTTTTTGGTGCAAAGCCATCAGTATTCTCCATTACAGACATACAGTTTTTGTCATACTAGGTAAAAAGAATGTAGAAATATTTTCTTAACTTTTTTTCTCAGGCATTTCTTTGTGAATGTTATTTAATGTTAAAAAGAGGGTTAAAGCAAGTATAAAAAAAAAGAAAAATTTTATACCCCATTTTTTGCTGTTTTGCAGTTTTCCTGAAAGTAATCACACAACAGTTGGTTAACTCAGGCAGCTTAGTGTTAAAAGTAGTTTAGTACTATTCATTGGTTGGTCTATTAAAGTCTTAAATGTAGTTATTACCCTGCTAGGTTCTTTTGGAAGAGCAAGAATGAGCCCAAACAAGCAGAGAAATGTAATCCTCCTCATGTTGAACATAAATTCACTTTGAACAACCAGATTGTGTTTATATGGCCTTTGTCAATAGATGGACTCTGTGTTTGTTTGATATCAAGGTCCATTCCACAGCATGAAGTTTGTCTCCCAAATGTAGTTTTACACCAACCCAGACTAAAAGCTGTGTTGGTGCAGTTGTTTCTTCACTTTTAGAAAATAGACCCTACACTTTCTCCCAGAATCAGATAAGATAAGATAAGATAGGACTTTATTGATCCCACAGAGGGGAAATTCACTTGTAAAAGAAAGGTGCGCATGGGCGGCGCAGTGGCTCAGTGGTAGATGAATGCCTGAATGATCATAGGAGCTATTTTGTCGTGGGCTATATTTTCTTAGTAGGGTCTCCCAAGGCAAACCAGTTCTAGGTGATGGGCCAGACAAAGAGCGGTTCAGAAGCGTTTTCTTAATTTTATTACAGAAAAAACATCCAAATCACTTGAATAACTACTCAGAATTGACCTTGACTTCTCAGAAGCAAAAGAATGTAGCCTAAACAAAAATATGGAGCCCCTAACAAAACAACTCCAAACTGGTTAGACCATTTCTCAAGCAATCGTTGATAAAGCTGTGCTGCGATTCATTGTATATGGTCTCCAACCTTTTAGCGTGGTTGAAAAAAAGGAATTTAAGGGCCGGATTCATGACCTAACTCTACTGTACGGTCACGATCAACCATCTGTGCCAAGATCGAGGAAGCTGCAGGAGAAATGAAGAAAAGTTTAACAGAAGCCATGAGAGGGGTGGAATACATCTGTACAACCACCGACAGGTATGATAGGTATGACGGCACAGTGGATTGACCCAGACAATCGACATCGATGCTCTGCAGCACTTGCCTGTCGACAGTGAAAGGGGTCTCACACGTTTGATGTACTTGCAGCTGCGATACATGACATACTCTGAATTTGAGATCCTTGAAAATGTTTATAACAACAGACAATGGATCAAATTTTTTGAAAGCATTTCGTGTCTATGGAGGTGAGAACATGCATGGCAACAATGCAGAAAGTGCAACAGCAACCACATCAGAGGATGAAGATAAATCTGACACTCAAGATGAGGAGAAATGTGAGGAGATTGACTATATTGAGGTTACTGAAATTCTAGCCATGGATGATCTTGAATTTCATTTGCACAAGAACCAGCGTTGTGCTTGCCATCTTCTGAACCGGGTTTCCACCGTAGATGTTGACTCTGCTCAAACCGATGAAATGTACAAAAGGTTCAAATGTTGGGCCTTGTGGAACAAGAGTGGCCGGTCCAACAAAGGTGCAGAGATGATGGAATAGGAATGTAGTTTGCAGTTAATTCATCCAAATTCCACACAATGGAACTATTTGTTTCTTTCTGTGGAGAGGATCCTAAAAATCATGACGGAAAAGGCAGAATTCAAAATCCCCATGTGAGTAATGTTATAATGTAATGATGTTTCTTTCAGAGACTTTATGCCTTTTTCCACCAGCATCACAGCATACAAATTTTCTTAATGTTAATTCAAAAATGGGATACAGGAGGGGTAGCAGCAAATTACTTTAAAACATTACAAAATGTTCTGCTGTCCTAAGATGATGCATGTCTATAATGATTCAGTAGAATTTATATTTTGCAGTAATTGGCTACTTTAAATAACCTTAAACAAGGTTTTTCTTTTATAGGTTTACTCCTGCAGAAAAGGCCTTTCTTGGGGAATATGTCACTGCTTTGGGCCCTGTTGCCAAAGCGATTTATATCTTGCAGGGAGAAACCAATGTGCACATGGGCTGGCTTGTACCAACACTCAACATCATGGTTTCCAAACTAAAACGAGCCAAGATATCCATGAAACTGTGCAAGAGCCTAGTAGATGCAATCCTTGCAGGTGTGAACAAGCGCTTAACAAGGCTCAATGTGCTGCAATCCTGCTTCCAAAGTTTAAAACTTATTGGACAACTGAAGCTGCCATCCTCAAACTCGGTTTGTTGACAGTGATATAAAACTAAATGAAGAGCAGTGACATGCTCATTAGTGCAGTTTTGTTTTTGTTTTTTTAATTGATCACAAACTGATTTTAGAACTAACTTATACATTTAGATGAAATAATGGGTGTGTTCTAGGATTTCCCAGGAACAAGGCCCAGCAGTGCTTGATGGCTATCTGACGTGTGCTGGTGATGACATGGGTGTCCCGAAAACCCTTCCCACCTCTATTAAAGTTATCATTAAGGCTCAACACTCTCCTACCTGCATCTGCTGTTTCTGAGCGACTCTTGAGCACTGTTGGCCTCATTTTCAGTCCAAAAAGAGCTAGAATAAATTCCAAGAACTTAGAGAACCAACTTTTGTTAAAGTAAAATAAAATACAAATATTGCCCCTCTCTGAGACTGAGAGGTACATTATATCAAAGTACGCTCTGATGTTTTGTTTTTGTTTTTCCATTTTACTGAAAAGACCTTTTTTAAAAATGTTTTACTTATGCCTTTTTTGAGCACTTGAGTTTGACTTGGACAGACTTGTTTAATCTGTGTTTTTGTTCTGCCATGTCAAAATACATTTACGTTTATTCATTTAGCTGACGCTTTTTATCCAAAGCAACTTACATTAAGTGTCTTGCCCAAGGACACAACGACAGTATGAACAGTGGAGAGAGTGAGAATCGAACCACATACCTGCCAGTTGAAGGACGACTGCTCTACACTTTCTCTTTCACTGACCAACAATATTTCTTTTTGTTGAGGACTAGTGCATCTTTGAGCCAACATTCAGTACGAGTAAAATACTTAAGTACTTTTAAAATGTGACTTTAAGACTTTTACTTAAGTTGTATTTAAATTGGTGACTTGTAACTTGTAGTGGAGTAATTTTTACAGTTAGGTATCTGTACTTTTACTCAAGTATGGCTTTCAGGTACTCTTTGCACCTCTGCCTGAGGGTCCCCAGTGTTGCAGACTGGCCTGTTGCTGAGGTAGTCGATTGTCCATGCAGCCAGGTGCAGCCAGGTGTCTGTCCACACCCGCCCCCTCCAGCTTCCCTCACAGCAGCGCCGACACATTGTAATGTATACTCACCTAAAGGATTATTAGGAACACCTGTTCATTTTCTCATTAATGCAAGAATATAATCAACCAATCACATGGCAGTTGCTTCAGTGCATTTAGGGGTGTGGTCCTGGTCAAGACAATCTCCTGAACTCCAAACTGAATGTCAGAATGGGAAAGAAAGGTGAGCTCAGTTACTGGGATTTTCACACACAACCATTTCTAGGGTTTACAAAGAATGGTGTAAAAAGTTAAAAACCTCCAGAATGCAGCAGTCCTGTGGGCGAAAAGGCCTTGTTGATGCTAGAGGTCAGAGGAGAATGGGTCGACTGATTCAAGCTGATTGAAGAGAAACTTTGTCTGAAATAACCACTCGTTACAAACGAGGTATGCAGCAAAGCATTTGTGAAGCCACAACATGCACAACCTTGAGGCGGATGGGCTACAACAGCAGAAGACCCCACCAGGTACCACTCATCTCCACTACAAATAGGAAAAAGAGGCTACAATTTGCTGAATGAGAACATGGATCCATCATGTTTTGTTACCACTGTGCAGGCTGGTGGTGGTGGTGGTGTAATGGTGTGGGGGGATGATTTCTTGGCACACTTTAGGACCCTTAGTGCCAATTGGGCATCGTTTAAATGCCACGGCCTACCTGAGCATTGTTTCTGATCATGTCCATCTCTTTATGACCACCATATACTCATCCTCTGATGGCTACTTCCAGCAGGATAATGCACCATGTCACAAAGCTCGAATCATTTCAAATTGGTTTCTTGAACAGGACAATGAGTTCACTGAACTAAAATGGCCCCCACAGTCACCAGATCTCAACCCAATAGAGCATCTTTAAGATGTGGTGGAACGGGAGCTTTGTGCCCTGGATGTGCATCCCACAAATCTCCATCAACTGCAAGATGCTATCCTATCAATATGAGCCAACATTTCTAAATAATGTTTTCAGCACCTTGTTGAATCAATGCAACATAGAATTAAGGCAGTTCTGAAGATGAAAGGGGGTCAAACACAGTATTAGTATGGTGTTCCTAATAATCCTTTAGGTGAGCATACATGGCCTTTGTCACAAAAGGTGATTATTACCATCTGAAAATCTGGCTATAATGTCAAAAGTTCTATTGGTATAAATATACTTATAAGTCCCCAAGTTATCCTATTCAGTTAGAGAAGTGTGCGTCCATGACTAAAGTGTATGTTGCCTTAGTGAGCCATTTTGCCATGTTTTCATTGCTATAGGTGTGCTCACAAGTCACAACATACTCTGGCAGAATTTGTAATTTTTTTTTTTCTTGAACTCATAGTTAGTGGTTGGGTGAAGCCATTTATTGTCAAACTGTGTTTAATCTTTTTTTAAATCATAATGACAACAGAACCTACTCAAATGCCCCTGATAAAAAGTTTACATACCCCAGGTCTTAATACCGTTTATTACCACCTTTAACATCAATGATAGATGAAGTCTTTTGTAAATTTTCCTCCAGTATTTTCTGCTAACATGGCAAAATTTTGTTGCTCTACCTGACCTTTTCATTTTCCACTTCTTCATGAGAATTTAAACACTGCTGATTGGCATTCTCAATTTCTTGGATATCTTTATATATCCCTGTTTTATACAGTTCAATTATCTTTTCCTGCCGATCCTTTGACAACTTTTTTGCAAGCAAACAGATCACAGGTGAGGAAGGTTACCTTTACTAGCCATTCAAAATATTAACTTGTGTGCATTTTATCAGGCAAAAATTACCAGGGTATGTTAACTTTTGATCAGGGTCATTTATGTAGTTTCTGTTGTCACTATGATTTAAAAAGATTCAGAAAATAATTTTGCCAGGGTATGTAAACTTACGCGCACAAGTGTATATTTGTTAAAGGCACACGTTTTCTATCTGGGATACAGACGACTGAAATGAGCGCTCCCTTAGAGATGGGGTGAGGAGCTTGGTCACTCGGGAGGAGCTTAAATTGTATTTAAGCTATTGTGCACTACTTTATTTCCTTTTTGTGTGAAAGCTATAGGCTCTTGTTATGTGGATGTTATATGAGGCACCTCAATTACAATCTATTCAAAGTCTATAAATATAGTTCAGCATGTTCGTACAGCTAGGAGGACCTCTTTTTTCTTCCAGTATATCTTGTTTAGACGTGCAAAGATGCCTACACACAGTGGTGGCTGCCAGCTGGTGATATTTGGTGGACATGAAGCTATAAGCAACACTGCTTTATCAAACCAACAAGTGCTCAACACACCTATGGATTATGTCAAACAAACCTGTTCTCTTTCACACAAACACTCTCTGAAATATCTACATATAGCTTCCACCAGCAGTGTTTACTTTAAGCATGAATAAATGCACTGCACTCTCCCAGTATCCATACCACAAGAATTTGACATGCTGTTACTGTCTGAAAAATGTGGATATGGTGTTTTAGTATAAACAGCAGTGGCCTACGTAGAATTGGAGGGTGGCATAATTGAGGCCAACAAGGGTAAACTCTGGATTGTGGTGGATTTACTGGCGTTTAAATAGAAACTTATTAAGCATTTGAATATTTACACTGGCGGAGGTCAAAGGTGACAGACATCAGTTAAATAAAATAATCTTCGTGAAGCACAAAAGCAATGACAATGAGACAAGATACAATAAGTCAGCTCCTTAAAGGAAAAGTAAAATTTATTATTCCTGAACCACAAAATAGACTTCTTTGGTTGTACAAATTCACTAGTTACAGTCTTGTTTGAACTCTAACCCCTGACCCTTAAACTCCAACCTATTTGCAGGTTATAGCCCCTAAAGAGTACTCAAGACAAAAGAAAAACACAGAATTAAAAACACTGCATTATTAATGTAGTGAAACCCATCTGAAAAAGAGCTACTGTAAGTTATAAAAGCCATCACAAATGTTATCCAACAAACTGAATTTCAGTCGCTGAGAGCAACATGTAAAAGCTAAAACTGAAGACCTACATTAAATAAACAAACTCTGCTTTGATTCTGTGGAAAATGAAAAAGAGTGATGTCTTGAGAGGGATTTTAACTTGGTTCTCCCACTGAAACACGCAGAGAGCATCCCAACCCTATGTCAGCAGTCCAGACACTTAGTCTAGGTCAAGACCGGCTCAGTTGCACACCCAAAGTTCACTATACTTTCAATATTTGTACATTATTCACACAATAATAAATGATTTCAGTGGCATCATTGTTTAAATTATTCATAGACACAAAAATATAATACCTGCTACCTTCACGTCATTCTGAAAACCCCAGGATGCAAAGATACAAGTGAAAGATTCACATTAAAAACAAATATAAAACTCGAAACAGGGAAGGATTCAGTACCGTTAGCTAATGGCAATATTGCATGTTTTTGAATTGAAATATGAGAAATCTTAATGCTGTGTTTTCTATAGAAAGGAATGTAACATGGTAAAAAAAATAAAAAATAAAAAAAATAAAGAAAATCAGTACATGTTGATTTTCTAAATGATATTTTAGACACACCGGTTAACACTGAGTGAATTATACAGTGATATACAAGGTCATTTTACTTTTTACACACTTTTTAACTGTTATAATGATAATAATGTCATGCATTTCTTCTTTCTACCCAATGATAAAATGGTGTGTAACAGAATGCCTTCAATTTACGCTGAATCATTAAAAACAATAAATTATTTTTTGATATGCATTTAAAAAGCTGATCAGTGGCAGTGCAAACATGATATGTCCTGTTCTTAAAACTCTTTCCACAACTTTGACTGTGAAGGTAGCAGGTTGTTCCCATCAATATTTACACTACTATTCATCTCAAATCAAACCCTGACATTTACAATCTATTCAAAGTCTAAAAATATAATTCAGCATGTTAGTACAGCTAGGAGGACCCATTTCTTTTTTTCTTCCAGTATATCTTTTTTAGAGGTGCAAAAATGTAAATAATAAAAACAAAACTAAAAACAATCAGCCATGTCGGGTAAGATACTTCTAAAGCAGTCTAAATGTAGTAATCGCTGCTAGCTAACCACACTTCCTTCTTGCCCTTGAACTGTTGTACAAAGTTAATCCATCTGAAAAAGGCAAGACTGGCACGCAGGATGTGTGTGTGTCAGTGAGTAGGGCCAATGTGGGCCTGGTTCCTTTACTGACAGGGTCTAGTGTTGAGTGACGCTGCACCTGCTGTGGATGCACCATGTGATACTAGTGTTCCACAGTCCATGTACGCCAACGGATTTCTTGACTTTGTTGAATATTATGTGGGCACGGCGGTTTCTAGGCTGCGGCGACCCTGTCTGAGTTTGCGCTTGTTGCTGTAAAGAGCCATCTCCTCCAGGGCTGTGGTGGCTGGTAGTGGGACAGGAACCTCGGCTTCTGGGTTTACAGCAGGCCCTGAAGAATAAAGCAAACAAAATCATAACATAAGAAAACGTCATCGGAAAACTTATTTAGGCCATGTTGCACCGTTTCTGAAAAAGGAAATGCCAGAGAGAATTTTCCTTTAAGAAAAGAGTGTGTCCCCTAACCATGTAAGAAAGGCCCATGTCCATTTGAGCAGCTTCACCAAGCAAGAAAATTGGAGCATATTTACCCAGCCCACCTGATAAGCTCCTTATCCAAAACCTATAACCAATAATCAAAATGAATCTAGCAAAGCTCGAGTCTAATGCAAACTGCTTTAAAATAGTTAAATAGTTGTCTCTGATACTTAACATTTCATGCAATACTGATTTGAGTTAATATTAACAATAAAAAAAACCTTCTACAGCTAGACTACAGAGGCCACGCATCAAGCAGGTTAAAGTAAATGAGCCAACACACAGGAATGCACACAGGATCCTACCAATAACTGCTGCTTATCCCAGGTAGTCACCTGAATTAAAGGGAAGAGAAGTGTGTAGTTCAGCTTATGCCTATTACACAAACATGTCACTCACTTGTCCGCTCTATAAATCCTGTGCCAATACATTTTTTCACTCACCTGGGTTGCTGGAGCTATCATTGATGAACTGCAAGTCGTCAGTCGCATCAGGGGTCTGCAAGAGAAAAGGGAGAGAGTTTGAGTGCAATGCTGGTGAACTGTGCGGGGTCCCGCCCTGTATCCCCAGGTCGGCCTTTACCCCAGCAGTGCTGCAGTTGGCAACAGCAGGTCATGTACAAGCCACTCATGACCAGTTTGGCAGCTACTGCTAAAGCTCCCATTGGAGTCTACTGGACTAGACCCCCAGCAGAGATTGGCGTGTTAAAGAGAAAAAGGGTTAAGCCAGACCATCCGTTCCAGGGATGTTGTAAAGTGTGGCACATCCAGAGACACAGCAAAAGCAGATCAACAAGTGTCACAAGTGCACAACACAGAGTAACTGCCCAGCCTTTCTAATCCAACATGCAAACACTGAGTGTCAGGAAAATGTAGAGTACACATATTAGTCAGTACAGTGACAAAGAACCAGACCAGGCTGCTGTCTAAAGATGGTAAAAAGACTATTAGTTAAAAACCTTGTGTATATTAGTATTATTAAACTAGATGTCTTCTTCTGGTTCTGACAGATGGCACAAAACAGGTTTACATGAGCTAATAAGTAATCAACACCTGTTGGACTGGGCATTATTTTTCTTTTAAATTCTCTTAAAATGCTGCCTCCGAGTCTGAAAGTGAAGGTTTTTGAATGAAAAGATTGGTTTGATTTTTACAAAATGTCCAGGTCTGTGTCAAATCTTTCAAACTCTACTGGACATCAGCACATATCAGATTTAGTGTGATAAATAACCACTCAAAACTTGACCCAACATACTCTAAACCTGCAGACACCTCAGTGCTACTCAATGATTCCTCCTCATTCCATCCCCTTCTACCTTAGCAACAAATCTGCATTGCAACTTGGCTATTTAATATTGATTACGAAATACCTCTGGATACAGACGCCACATACACAACAAGACAAAGTCGATGTAGATTAACTGTGGAACTATGTCATGTTAGTGGGATCGTGACTGCACTGGTGGATTGTTGTGACTGATTAGTCAGTTAGAGAGAGTTACCTGAGCAGTCATTACTAAAAGTGTTTTTACTGCACATATGTAAGTAGAAGAAAACCGGACATGACATTATTGTGTCATATGACCAAAAGTTAGTGAGCCCCACCACCGTTGTACAGGGCACTGAGTCCACAAGAATAATGTGCCCAAAGCCTAAAACGAGCAGTCACACTGATGCCTCTTGATTAGAGGGTGAGCTTGAGGGGAGAGGGTACAAGGGAAGCCAAAGGATGGGAGGAGCCCCGGCACTGGAGCTCAACATGCATCCAATACCTGAATGTCGTATACGGGTTTGGAAGAAGGAATGGCAGCAAACTGTCGGTAGTCAAACTTCTTTGAAGACAGGGACTAGAAGGATAGCAAACAGGAATGAGCGGTGATGAAGGGGTGGGGCAGAGGAAACAAGAGCAGGAAGGAACAAAAATAGAGAGGAACTAACAAAGAGTAAAAAGTGAGGGATATGGAGTTGGGAGGAGCGAAGAGAAAGACCAGTGGATACAAGCAGCTGTGGCATATGGTGTCTTCTCAGTTCTAGTGAGTCAAATGAATCAAATGATGGATTAATGACAGAAGGCTTTAAAAGCAAACTGCATGTTCCTGATCCAGACCTCTTCCCTTTGTATTAAACTCCTGCATTATAACTGTGAGGCCAATGTTTAGGCATTAGTACAATGTGTGTGAAACTACAAATGTTGACAATTAGGAAATAATAACTTACCAGCCTGCCTGGTGATGTTAATCCTGGACTGACTTCTGTCAGAGAAATTGAAATGTCATGTTGGAATCTGAGCACATCTCCTTTTTTGTTTGTTCAAAATGAAAAGAAGTAGCATACCTTCCATAGGGGTGGGAGAGGGTGTCGGGGCAGGTGACGGGGACTCCGTCAGCTGATCTAGAGTGCCACGTTTCTTCCCATCCCGAGACTTGGCAATGACCATCTGAGCTTTCAATGCATCCTGCTCCAGAGACTTCATTCTAAAAGAAATATTTCACAATCAGACAAAAGGGAATAAAAAAATAATAATACACAGCACAAAGCTGAAATATTCTTTGATAAATGTAATGCCAATTTGCTCATAATGAGAGGTCCTTGTCCTGGTTTGCTGCGACAGACAGATTTTTTTATTTTTTTTAAACAATGTAAAATTAGAGGCATTCCAGGAAAAGGACTACCTACTGTAGGTAGGTTTACTCTTTAAGCTTGCAAACAGGCTGTGTGTTAGTAAAAATAATGATGGCTGAAACCCAGGAGAACAGCATAACACAAAGAAATTTTTAAAGTCTATTACAAAAAAAAGGAAAAAAATTAACAACACAACAGAGCAGAATCTGAGTAAGCTAGATATGAGGAGAGCAAAGACGTGCAGCAGCAAGCCAGTGCTAGAAAGGCAGTGGAAGCACTTTCACAGTGGAACGGAGAGTGCTTGCTTAGGCCTTTCTAAAATACAAAATACGCAAATGGAAAAGCACCCCAGCACACCGTCACGATGCACGGCTCCTGCCCTGGTGACTAGGGCCTAGAGGCAGACCTGTGCTGGGAGTCTGCAGAGGAGGAGGTGGGGGGTTGGGGGGGTGCAGTCGTGCCTTGAGAGGCCCTCACTCGGGCTTGGTAGAGCCTCTTAGCCAGGTCCTGCTCATACGCCCTAACATCCTCCTCTAGGCCATAGGGCCTGAAGCCCACAAGGACCACAGAGGACAAGAGGACCGCGAAGTCCATCATGATACAGTGGAAAGGAGGGTAGTAGATAAGAGATATACATTGAGAGGGAACAGAAGAAAACCAAAGAATGTAAAGTAAAAAAACAATACGATCAACAAACATCATTGACACAGGAAAGAGTAGAAAAGAAGACAAACGGATCACACACAGTGTCCCGACAGAGAAGTCAAAAGTATGACACTGAACCTTGTTATTGACAAGGTAGGAAGATGTTATTGGGAAACCCAGGTCAGAACTAAGTGTCATTAACCCTTTATTGATGAAATACTGCATGTCGTTCAAACAAGCTTACAAAACGGCTGTTTCATAATCGTTCTTCTGTGCCCTTAAATAAACCATGTAGAGTGAACAGGATTTACCGTGCTGCTCTCCACATGGCTCTCTTCTCGGCCTCTAGAGCGCGCTTCTCTGCTGGAGACAGGTCTTTGTCAAGAGCCACAGACAGCTCAGGGCTTTGCATTCGTAGTCTGTCCTGGTGTCGACGCTCTGCTTTGGCTGTGCGAATAGGGGCAGCTGACTCACCGGGATACACTGGGATTAGACTGAGGAGAGACAAGGGTAGAAGTGAAGAATTTTGCGTCAAAACAACAACATGGCCTTCCACATTGTAAGACTGTATGACGTATGCTGCATTACCCAGTCATAGAGTTAGGCCTCTGCTCCAACCTGAAACTGTCCTCTAGAGAATTCCTCTGAGAGTCTCCTTTTCCATCAACAGAGGACGGCCTGGGCACACATTACATAAAGGTTAAGATATTAAATACAAGGAAATGTTCAAATGAATGCCATTAGACAATGTTTTACCCTGAACTGCCACAGAAGCTTGGCGGTGTGACGTTGTATAGTGGTGTGGCGCAGTGCTGAGACGGGGAGGAAACTGGCTCCACATTGTACTCCACTCCATCCAACAGCACCTTTCCAGTGGCCTTCATCTGAGCTACCTGCTTGGCCAGGTCCTCCTCCTCCTCCTCATCCTCCTCATCATCATCCAGCAAGTACTCCCGTGCTCGCTGCTCAAATTTCCTCTCTGAAGAACAATACAGAATCAGTGGAGTGACCAAATCAGATGGTTTTATTAAAAGAGCAATGGGAATGCACCTTCTTCCTCCCTCATCTTCTTCAGGTCATCCTCTCCAACAAGAGAGACCCGTGGTTTGGGCTTCTCTGGTGTCTGCTGCTTGACGTCAATCTCAAAATATTTCTGTCTGTCCCTGAAGGAACGTTGCTCTGGTGTGTTCTTACCAAGAGGAGGAGGGGTCTGGGGAGTTAAAAAACAATAAAATGCAAATAAATAAAAAAAATTAAATAAATAAAATAATAAAAAGTACAAGAATTAAATTGCACAAAATGAAATTATTTTTAGTGAACCATTTGCTGAATGTGAAGGATAACAAGTATTGTGCAAGATTAAGAAAAAAAAAAAAAAAGAAAAAACACCCATCACCATTAAACTGATTTACAAATCATCTTTAAGGCCAGGAGCATCACGGCCGTCTCACAGTCTCTTAAGGAACACCACCACCAGTCAAGCCAAGCGCACCTCATCCCAGGAGCGGACAGGGCTGCTCTAGCTCTGAGCAAGGCGGTGGTACCTGCATGTCCAGAGAGGGCCTAGAGAGACGAGGCACCGCGGCCAGATTCATGTATTCCCGACGGTCAGGCGACAGGGACGACCTTGGGGAGACCTCACTGGTCTGACCCCTGCCAGGTCCCAACTGACCATCAGTGGAATCATCAAACACTTCGGTGAACTCAGGCTGTAAAGGTCATATAGACCATCATCAAGCTGCTTAGAGCCAGTCAGAGACTCGGAGCATATTCAGAGCAATCATCGTGTTGTATAACTATTGCATCGTGTTGTATAACTATTGAAGCTTTCTCAACAAATTATGGTAACTCACCTCTGGAGAAGGCTGCCTTGGGTGGAAGTTATTTCTCACACCATATAGGTCCTGAAAGCAGAAAGAGAGCGTTAGCCAAGCTGAAGATGGGACAAAAATACAACAAGAGGCAGACCGATTATGCATGGCACGACACTAGGCATGGGACGATATTAGAATTTTGTGTCATGATTATCCTGGCCACAATAATTGCGATTAATGATGTTATCACAATAATTATGAAATTATGCTTGCAGTGTGAAAATGTCACTAAAACATACTGGAATCACTTTACAAGTGAATAACATGAATCAGGGCTTGACCTGAAGCACTTTTAAGAACTTGCCCAGAAAACAAGAACTACCTGTCCAAAAAGAATATTAGTTTAAGTGAAAAAAAAATAAAAACTAGTCAAATTCAGCTACATTATCTAGGCAATCCTTTAAAAAAAAAAAAAAGAAAGAAATTTAGCAATAGACGGTTCTGTGTTGGTCTCATTCATTCAGAGAAAGCTTAATTTCAGTAAGGAATACACGTATTGAGTCTAAAACATGTGATTGGGCCCCTCAGACCCCTATCCCCAAAGGGGGCCCAACTATAGTTTTAGCCCATTGGTCCCACATTCCTTGTTCTGGCCCTGCTGCAAGACGCACATGTTCAGCGTGTCTGTCACACAGTGCTGCTCCTGAATCAACACAAGTTTTATTTCAAAAACCAAGCAGGACAGTGCGATGCAGCATTTGAATATCTACTTTTTAAATCACCAACGTGATGGCCTAAACAAATATGTCCAACTGGCATTGTGATGAGAAAAAGAAAAAAAAACAGTTGTTGATTATCTTGATGAACGATTATTCCAATAATAAAAAATTGCCACAATTAATTTATTGTAACTATTTGTTATCGCGATGGGCATTTATAATCTTATATCGTCCCACCCCTACACAACGCATAAAGACAGGGATACATCATTAGTACACAAGCGACAGGTCGATGGATAAATCGTCCAGGATGTAACACATGTATGACAGTCGATGGCAGAACAACACAAACGATGAAGGCATTCCACACGTCACAGCACAATCCCCGACACGGCACAGACGGTCTGCTCCATGAAGGGACGGGGCGAGACCAGCACAGCATGCTTTGTGGTTGTGACCCGGTCAGTCCAGGCAGCTCGTCCTACCTGAGGCGGCTCCAGAACGGCCAGTGAGCGAGGCACGGCGGCAAATGCCTTGTATGCCTGCTTGACATTCATTGGGAACTCGTCAGGCGAGGTGGGGGAGGGGGCGCGAGGCTGCAGGGAGGTTTTGGGGTTATGAGGGTAGGTCCGTATGGAAAAAGAGGAGGTAGGGAGGACAAGAAGACATGGAGGAAAGTGTAGACTATGAGAAATAACAGCAATGTAGAAAACTGTGGAGAACAGACGGACACCATGACAAGGAGTTTCCTGTGAGGAGCAAGGTGTAATGCCAGAGGAAGACAGTAGGACTCGGGGTTCAGGACTGTGGCAGACGTTATGTATGAACAACCAGAAAGGCGTGAAATGATATCTTACAACGACGTCCTTATTATTTACCAACTGAACTCTTATCCTTGGTAAAAAAGGGGAAAATACTGAAAAACAACACTATGAAAATTTGTTGAATCAGGAGTTCAGAGTTGGAATGGATGCCATTTTAAATACTGTTGAAACAAAAAGCAAACCTCCCATATGGGGCAGTGAGGGGTCACACACAGCAACAATCTCCCCTGCACAGATCTGCATGCCTGTGGACTTGACTTTGGTTCTAGCCTTGTGAGGAAAAGTGTGTGTATTTCACATTAGGCACAACTGAATGGTTAACGGCACAGAACTGAAGGTGCACAGTCGTCAGAGCCGCACTATGTGGTGGTGGTGGTGAGGGGTCTTACAGAGGTCTGGGTGTTGAAAGGGGAGGGGCCATGCTGGAAAGGATTGGGACTGTGGCCTTCCGGAGTGGCAGGAGAGGTAGGCGGCCGCACACGCCCGACTGGCTGGATGGCACCCGGTCGTGTCTACAGAAAAAGAAGACAATACTTTTGAAAAACTAAAAAACAGTACGCGTGAATACCGAAAAAAATGAACAACAGAAGTGGACTTGTAAAATCAATGTGCCTAATGATGAAAAGTAAGATGGAAAACCCAATAAAAGCAGCAGAAATATTTAAGGTGTGGACTGGTAGTTCACATTTTTTAATACAAAATGTAGAAAGTTTATGAACATTGCCCTGTATACACTCACAGATGATGAAATGTTGTCCTTGGCAATGGAAGTGGAGCTGTAATGAATGTTTGCCTGAAACATAAAATAATATAGATGTTGAATGATGAATGAAGCATTATTTATACAATTAAAAGCACAGTGATTAACCTTCAAAACACCCAACGTCAAATAAAATTTGGTCAAATAATGCAACAACACAAGGTTACCGTATCCCAGTTTATTACTTATTATTATGAATCACTTTCTGAACATAAACTGGACTGATGATAGGTAACTTTGTGAAAGAAAAATACTCTTTTCAATGTTATTGTTCTGTGGAGATTAAAGCAATAGCCAGTCAGTAGTAGAAACATACTTCTGCATTAAGTTGGCAAAGCAACACTAAATCAGCTGGCCATGAGAAGCAGTCACATGCTTTTGGAGCTGGTAGGACTGCAGCACACATGGTAGCCCAACTGGTCAATGTGATCAAAGAGCAACCGACAGATGCTAAAAATTTGCAGGCCAGATCAGAGAGGGCCATGAGACCCACTTACGAAGCGGGTCTCCCTGCCTGCACACAGGGAGCTGTTGGAAGTGTGATGGCTGGGCTGAGAGTGGGGGGAAAGGTTCAAGGGTCAACTCTAAAATACCTGGGCTATAAAAGGTGATTTATATAAAAGGAAAAAGCAAGGGAAATGGTATTTGAGTAGATACGGTGATGATAAACACTGGTAGTATTCAAGCTTACCGGCTGGATTGTGGGTGAGTAAGGGGCTTCCCTGATTGGACTGTCTGTCCTGGTATAATCATTAGATGGTGCCTGTAAAAACAGAAACACTTAACAGTTGCACTTACTTTTCCCCTAAAAAACACCAAAGCAAGAAACAAGATTCACTGGTTAGTTGTGACCAACAACAAACTGACAGACTTCATGCTCATTCCTGCAGCTCATGTTGCTTTATGACTTGACTTACAGCTGTCAGGACAGACATGTCAGTCAGACCTGACTATGTTCTTAAATATCTCCTGAGGTGGACCAAGCCCAGAGCTCACAGCATAAGCATGCACCGATTCAGCTGCCTGTAACTGAGCACTATTAGTCAAGTGTAAAGATTGTTCTGGCTAATCTGAATAATATACATTAACAAGTACAATCCAGTTAAAAGAAATAAGTCTGAAAGTGTTGGGATGTCACACAACATGCTGGCCAAAACCACACAGGCAGACATCTTGCCTTGTTGTATAACCAGGGCTGCAGTTGCCCTTGTTTCCCGTATCCCACAGGAGGCCCCGAAAGGATTTTCTGTCCAGGGGGGAGGGCCTTGCTTTTGCGGTTGGCCACCAAGAATGGGTTCTCTTTGAAGCACATTGGTTGAGAGTCCACTAAGGACTCCTCTTCTTCAGGTGCACATGCTGATGAATCCAGAGTGGTTACTGAGCCTTCACTTTGAGTGGTAGATGTTCCATTAGAGGAGAACAAGGATCTTTGAAGGTAATCATGCTCCGAGCTGAGACTCGGGCAGGACTCCTGGTCCATGTGGCAGGGGTGACCCAAGCCAAAGCCCATTGGCTCTAAAGGAGCTCCGTACTGGGCCTGCAGTGGGGCCTCCATGGGAGCAGTCGGACTTACAGAAGTAGAAAACTGAACAGGAACAAAGGGCATAGAAGGAAGGACTAAGAACCGCTAAAAGAATAAAAACATACTCAGGGACAATGGAAAACACTGTGGCCAATTCAAAGTATAAAATAAATGTATTATTTTAATAAGATGTAAATGTATAAATAATAAAAAAAATCTCAACAATCAAAAAAAGATAAAAGATTAAAACCTTGGCATCAAACATTAAAAGGGTGTACACAGATACATAACTTGCTAAAATCTCCTCAAGGATAGGTTTCTTGGAGCTATGCTATGTGTGCTGGGTCACATAACTGTGGCCCAGTCACTGCCTTAAATAACTATTATCAGTATGTAGACAATTTGGCTCCAGGACACCTTTGCACTGGACAGAAAAGCCCAGTTAAAAAAAAAAGTAATGAAATGGAAATCTATTTCTTTATTTTATCTGCATTAGAATAACAATATATTTGCCCTCATTCAAAAAAACAGAACAAAAAAATGTAATTTATTTAGTCACTTCTTATTGCATGTATTGCAGTGAGGGGTCCTGTCATTTCTAGTAATGATCAAAATAGCTTTTCTAATTATACCCCCATTGTGGAGCACCATGTGCACATTGCTGACTATAGTCTGTGGAGTGATTAGGGTCAGTAGGATGGAATGTGAACAAGTCCCCTTTTGGCACCAATACACACCGAGGGACAGCTGGGGGCCTGTGTGTGCTCTGTGCCAAAACACTGAGCTAACCACACTGTAAATCAAATGAGCCGAGTGGTGATCACTTCAGTGTTTCCAGGAACTGTACATGAAAACAGCACTTATACAGCACAATATAACTCATTCAACACATAAATCAAGGCCTAATACTAAATACAGAATGTGTGGTCATAACTCTTTCTGGAATTCAGTCAAACATTAAGTACATGAGCGCACTCTTGTACTTAATGCCAGTCGTGGCTGTGTCTAAGAGCAACAAATATAGGTCTTATTCACACAGTACGAACAGCTGCATGGGAGAAGTAGGTTATTCTGGCCACAAAGGGCAGCAGAGATGTTCTGAATGGTTGTGCTGCAGAAGTATGTTAAGAGAAATAGAACAACTAAATTATGTAAAAAGTCTTTGTGTGTTTTTCACCAAAGTAAAAAAAAACTAATATTTCACTAACACACAGCCAAGCCATATTGAAATGCAACACAACAAGAAACTTAATATTTCTTATTTCTAGAAAAACTTGATAAAACAACAAATCTCTTGCCCTTCTGATATGTTACTCACTGTGGTCAAGCTTGTGCTGTAAGTCCAGTCAAATGTACTCCTCAGGACTGTGGGAATCGGTCTGAGACACTTGTGTGTGCCCCCCTCCCCCTCTCTGGGTCTAGTGCCACACCCACTCAAGAGACTGTCCAATTCTGAACCAAGCAGGTTTAAAATATCACCGAGGACAGGCAGCTTGATAGTAGGCAGCTGTCCCACTCACACCGACTTTGAACAGACATGATTTTTTTCTCAACCTTAAAACCAAGACCTTCAGCCAAAATGCTGTCTTTTATTTCCAGCTTCTTCCATTTTACCATAGGTTTCTCAGGATGCGTTGTCGATTCTTTATGTAATTTTCCATTTCCATGTAAGTTGGGTCCCATCTTCTTAATTACAAGACAACAACTTGATGTGTTGTATGGTTTTAGCCTTAGACCAGCGTGAGTGGGAGGTTACAAGGGTCCTATGTCTACTTAAGGCTATGAATACGAAGGGAAGTTAACATTCCTGAACTTAGGGTAGCAACTGGATGACCCTGGGTCACACAGATTCCCAGGGACAATGAGTCTATTCTGAGATATGAAGGTCATTTCCAACTGGGCTCTACATTTATACAAACACTGGACTACCACTGATCAACTCTTGAGACAGAACAATACAGTCACTCACCCTGTTGACCTTCTGCAGACTGGTCGTTGGCAAAGCCGCCAGGGTTTTGTAGTCAAGTTTTAGTGGTCCAGATCCAATATTCTGTTGAACAAGGAATCTAAATTAGTTTGATTATTCACAAATAATTGAAGTCATGCAAATTTGTTTTACTGAAGACCAATATGTACAGCAATCTTTTGTAAGGGTCCAAATAAATTCATGCCACAATATCAAATTTTGTTGTTTGAGTAAATGTCAAATTTAAAATTATATTGTATAGGAAAGTCTATTTGTGTGTCAGCAATAGTTTGGTGAAGCAAAAAAGGAGGTATATGTCTGTGATACTTGTGGTCAGTCCATCCTTAGCAAGTAGACTGAGGACCTGCCGATGGGAAGAGCCTCACCTCGGTCTCCTCTTCTAGCAGGCGGGTTGCCTCCTCACGCTCCAAGCGCATACGCTCCTTCACCAAGAGTGGAAGAGGAGGGAAGTACAGAAGGAAGGACACCCAACCACACGCAGCCACACAGTTAAGCGATGAGATGAGAAGGGGAAAAGTTGACAGCAGGCAGGGCAGTTGTTTAGAGAGGGATATGGAAGAAACAATAGTGGAGAGAAATGGGAGGATGAATGGATGTTTTAAAACCACACCAAACACACCAAAAGTGGAGAGATGAGAGAAAAACAGAGGAAAAGAAAGGGAAGAATCCACACTCATTAAAAAGTACACTATTTATAAGCTATGGGTGCAGAAAAAAAAGCATGCAAGGTGGGACTTGGCAGAAATAGTTTCAAACACAATACCCAGACAGGGACCAGAGGGAAAGCTTCATTCACCCAATAACACCAATCTATACGCTTTGTCTCTAAAGCTCTTCCCTCTAACATGTTTTCTGATTGATTTGGTCTGGGATTTTATCTTTAAAAAAATTTAAATTCACCCACCACTTTTTCCATCTCTTCCCGCTCCCACTGTGAAGTCTCCCTCACCATCTCAGACTCCTAAACAAGACCAACAGAGAAGATCACTTTCACAAAGCATTACTTTCAACTCCATAAAGATGCTTTCTACATTTCTTTCACAAAGGATCTTCAGCCTAACATGATCTAGACTAAAACATTTGTTGGCATCTGGTGCTAAAATAGAAATAGTTCAGATTGTATGTTAAGTTGTTCGTACCTTCTGCATGATCTCCATCTCTTCAGGGCTTAGGTCTCGGTCTATAGAAGAGATACTTTCCAAACTGTTCTTTCGGACGATACCTGTTGCAAATGGGTTCGCAATGATCCCAGGAGAAGCCTATAAAGGGATGGGGAGAAAAAAGTAAAAAAGCAGTATATACATAGGACGAAAATTCTTTTGAAAGCCTGATGGGGTCTCACCTCCACAGCAGACAGTTTTTGTGGGTCAAAACCATCACACACCAACATCACCAGTGAATCTCCAACAGAACGAAGTACCCGCACTGCCTCTGTGTGCGTCATACCCAGCAGGCTGTGGTTGTTCACCTCAAGGATGCGCATGCCAACGTCCAGGCGGCCGTCTCTAGAAGCTGCACCACTTGAACTGACCTGAGCACAGTGCAAAAGAAGAGCACAAATCCATTTGTATACAGATAGAAATGGAGTTCACAAGTCTTCAATGTGTAATGGTGTTACCTTGGAGATGAAGATGCCCTCGTCAGTAGGATCAAAGGGATTACCAGCATGACCCTTAGCTCCTCCACGAATACTAATGCCGAGCTTTTCTCCAGGCTGTTTCTGGATGACAACCTCCTGAATCATTAAATAAAAATATGCATTATTAGGCAAACAAACTCGTCTCTGAAAGCCCACTGTGTAAGGTGTTACTTCAGTGACGTTGGGTATTTGGGCATTGTATGGATCCTTTCTCACCTGCATCCCTGGTGGTGAGGGGTCCCGCCGCACTAACATCCGAATCTGCTGCTTATTGGCCAGCAGGGCCCGCACTGCCTCCTGATGTGTGGCATGACGCAGGTCAGTGGTGTTTACTTCTAATATTCTGTCCCCAACACGCAGTCCACTTTGACAAGCCAGACCGTGAGGAATCACCTGTGCAGACAGAACATCAAAGTAGTTTCACATTTAAGACACACAACTGGATAATGTTGGATTCTGCCTAAGTCTTGTAAAAGAATACCTTTGAGATGAATACTCCAGGTTCATTTACACCAAAAGGATGGCTGGCATGGTCACTGCCTCCCACAATGCTGAGGCCTAGAGGACCTCCTGACTTCAGCAGATTCACTTCCTAGCAGATACAAGCAATACAAATGTTAACAAAATAATTTGAATTATTATGTGTAGAAAGGTTTTGTTTTTACAAAAATAAACAAAGGGATTTTAGCTTGAGTTAATTTACAAAAGCAGATTTTCTTTAATCAGTCAAACCAAAGTTGAGTGGCTTTGACCAATTAGGACCACTAAAATGGATTTTGGGTTTTTAAAAACTGCGCAATGTAAAGAATAAATTACAAGCCTCAGTTAATTGTTTTCCAAAATAGATTTTATCTGTTTTTGCAAATTAACTCTTAATTTCTAAAAAATACAGCACTACTGCATCACAGCAAGGAAATCATCCAACCTTGAATTATTCATGATGTGGCCATGTGAATATGCCTAATATTTACAAGACTATATTCAAAAGCACAGGATTACATATTCAAAGCAAGCATTCATACCATGCACCATCTTCTGTGGAACTGGATAGCAAAGGCCAAATAAAAGTATTAATCCTAAAATACTAAAGAAAATCTACAGCAGAGAAGATACAACTCACAGAGGTCATTCCCAGTGGAAATACCTCTATGGGATACTCATCCTCCATTCGGCTCAGATGGTTCCCATGTTCGTCCTGGTCTGGAGAGTCGGAGGGTTCAGGAGGTGGTGGGGAGTGGGCTCGTGCCCGGTTCTGACCTGGAGAACCTCCTGGTGGATTTGGGTCTCGCTCTACCAGGAGAGCGATGGTGGGGGAGGTGCCGGTAAGAAGAGCTACTGCCTGGTCATGTCTGGCCTCTGTCATGTCTACACCATTGATCTAAACAGCAAAACCAACCACGGAGGGTTCAACCAGGGAACTGGCACTGGGCCACATTAGCCAAGGGCAAACCCAAACATTACATAATAAAGACCAGTGTACAATTGTGAAAAAGTGCATATCAACAGAGTGAGTAATGTTATTCACAAGAAACCCCAACACCTAAGAAGTGTAGCAGGAATAGGCAAAGAAAAATGAAAAAGAGTAATGACAGATTGCTGCAAGTGTTTTTTTTGCTGACAAAGCTTTCCTGAGACAAAACAACAAAGCATCCATTTAGGATAGTTGCTGCAAGATAGTGTTAGTTCTAATCCATCTTCTCCATAATTTATTTAAAACAGTCGCACCAAATTGCCTTTATTTCCTTAAAATCAGGAGGTCTATCCAAAATGTTAGATTTTAAGAAAACAAAGGCAAGTTTGAGCTATACCTTTTAATTGTGGATGAATGATTGCATCCTTAATGTGACTCTTTCAAGCATGCATACTGTTCAACTGTGACACGCAGAGGTCAGCACTGGCTCGACAGTAACAGCTCTTACCACTGGCTCAAGTCATCACACCTGCTGTTATGATCAGACATCTGTCTATCACAAAAGCAGCGTGACAAGTCCATTTCACCTCAACACCGGACCCACCACCACGCAGGCACAGAGATGCACTTAATGCATTAGTGAGCATGCAGACGACAGTATGAGAAAGAAGGAAACAAAAGCAGAGGCAGCCTACAAGTGAAAGAAAGAGTGCTAGAAAACACTAACAGGAAATGAGAAATTTTGCAAATAATAAATTAGGTAGCTTATCTAACATTTCAATAAATATTTGAGATTTAGCATTCAGAAAACTATAAGAGGAGCACTTCTCATCAATCATTATCGTCAAGTTTAATACAATCTAGCAGATGGAAGTTTTAAATGCATGTTTCAGTTTGTGAACGTGTGTGGTACTCACAGAGATGACCCTGTCCCCTACTCGCAACGTGCTGTCTCTGTGTGCTGCTCCACCGTCTGCGATACGAGAGATGTAGATGCCCTGAAACCGACAAGAGGTCACTGATTAAAAAAAGATACTCTTCAGAAGTACTATGGATCAATACCTTTAATGTAAGGCTGATATATTTGTACACTTACAATCTGTAGTTATGTGTAAAACGCATAAAGAGACACGCTTAACTTCAGTAAAATCATCCTGCTGTCAGGGATTTTTATATTTTTTATATGGTTTAGAGTCCAAATTCCTTTATGAAAAAAGTATATCTATGTGCAGACAATCTGATTATGAAGCCCAACAAATCTGCCATATAACTGTGCAGTAAGTTCACTGCTTAAATAACACAACTTTAACAAAATAAAAACTGTCTGAAGCCCTAAAACAGTTAGTAGATGCATGCCAGGGCAATGCTTACAGAACCACCTCCTCAGATCCACAAATCATGCACCCATTTTAAAAGGCTTTATCAAAGCAAGACTTACAGTCAGACTCGTCTAAATCACATGTTTATGAGTCCATTCCTCTCAGAAGACCCATTGAGCTGCCATTTTAAAAGAGTACAGCAATGCCCCAAGCAGTGGCACAAATATACAGCTCACAGATCAAGTGTCAAGGCTTGCTATTCATATCTCTGGCTCCCCGGTGACCACTGTAAACGCTAGCTAAACGCAGCTAGAATGGTTTTGTACAGACGTGTGACACTTGTAAACAACTATGTAAATTATATTATTCTGGAGCAGACTGGGCCTGCCAGAGGTATCTGAATAATACTGTTTGCACCATTTAGGTGGCAACTGAGCATGTATTTATAAAAGACGTGATGAGCGTGTTGGTGTCTCACTGTGTCTCCTGGGCGGTAGGGCGTGGAACCTTTGCCTCCAGCGATACTGAATCCCAAGCCCTTGTCGTTACGGATCAGGCAGGTAGACAGACGCTGCCGAGGCCCACTGGGGCTGCCCTCCAAGTTAAAGGCAAGACCACTGCTCCGTCTCTCCCGGGGAAAGTAGTCATCCTCTGGTCTGAGTGGCGTGGTTGTGATGGCGTTTTCTGGTTCCACCATCCTCTCCCTGAGCACTGTCATTGAAACGGAAACCCCTGAACTACGGAGAGCTTCCACCGCTGTGTGATGTTCTGCTTCGTGGAGGTCTACTCCGTTTACCTAAGGCAAACAGTCAAAGGAATAAATTAAAAGTCTCGCCAAAAAATAAATAAATAAAATAAATAAAAATAATATGTTTTCCTGTTTGCCACAAACAGCCTTACCTCTAGCAGTTTGTCTCCTACTTTAACACCAGCTCTAGCTGCTGGACCATCTTCAGATACTCGAGAGATAAAGATTCCCTAAAAGGGAGAAAAAAAAAAGAGCATATGATGCATTTTTTCCTCTTACTATAAGTATTCCAAATGATCTTCCCACATTATACCTCATCATCTCCTTTGTAGGGTGTGGACCCTTTCCCTCCTGCAATGCTGATTCCTAGGCCACCCGTTTGCCGTAGGATAGTCAAGTTGTGCTGTAAGTTGAGGAGGAGGGGTCAGCACAACCAGTAGTGGAGGACCACTTATTATTACTTGATTCAGGACACAGCAAAACAAACCATTCCCACATATTGTCATAGAATCTGAAAATGCTATACAATATTTTCTTTATCACAGCTAAGTTGTAGACCTTATACCTAATGGTAATATAGGAAATGGTAAGTTAACACTAACAGACATCTGAGGTAACATGAACTGAGAGAAAACATTAACTTTGGACTGTGAACATGCAAAAAAATACAAATGAATATAAAGTATAATATGCAGTATAATATAAATTAAAGCCATGCAGAAAAGACATAAAGAACAGGGCAATGCATCCTACAGCAGTGTTCAGAAACTTTTTCAATAAACAAACAGCACACTCTGACACCATTGTATTCTAAAAAGGTAGAAGAGCACAAAGACAACAAAAACATGCACATTATAAAATAAAAATCCTCTTTCATGCACAGCCTTTCTTCCAATATGTTGCAAACCATTGTGTTAACCTGGTTAAAAACAAACTAGACAAAAGTTGTGCTTTGATTTGTTTTCTCAGTTAGCATAATTATGCAACAGGAGTAAAAAAAAAAAAAGCAGCAGAAGCAGCAGGAGCTCTGTGGTGTTGTGAGGCAGATCCAGACGCTTGAGAATGCTTTTTAGAAGCTAGAGCACCATTTCATTATTTGTGTTAAATTTTTTTGAGGTTGGATAAAAAGTAGAGTACAGACTCTTTACACTGGCAAAGTTAAATCACTGTTAGACAAATAGATCTTAAACAACAAGCCAGCACTGCTTTATGAGACGGTTTCTCATGTTTAACGGGGTGGGGGGATAAATCAACAGATAAATCAATAAGAAACACATAGATGGTGGTCATTTTTTTTCACCTTTGAGTTTTTTTTTAATTAACAGTGGGTTAACTTTTGTGAATGAGAACTAAACTCCGAATACTAGTAGAGTAGAAGTGAATGAGTGAGGGAAAAAGGAGAAGATCGGTGGGAAAGAGTAGGTACAGACCTCTTCCTCCTCAATTCGAGCAGGTTCAATCAGCAGATTATTGACTTGATCAAATGACACCCCCTGTTAGGACAGGAACCAGCAAGAGGCATGCGGATTAGTCAGGCCACATAACTTATGCTCTCTCACACTTACATCCCACTCTCTCTGTAAACCTCAACAGCATTCAACTCATCACTGTCTGCTCACAAGTCGCGGAATAAACCGAGCCCACAAATTTAGAAGCAGCGGTGATTCCACAGACACTCCCCAGCCACCAAAAGCAAATACAGGCAGAGATGGAAACATGAGACCAAAGAGCTGTGTTTTAGAGCAAAACATACAGTTCAGAGAGAATGGATAAAAGAAAGCAAAAGCTCCCAAGTTGGAATATGCCCAGCCTCAACACCACAGAGGGCAGTGTCCTCTAATAGCAGCAATTGGGGAAAATATAAATGAATAACTCGATTATGTATAGTTTCCAAAGAGAGCAGATTCCTTTAAATCATGTGTAGAATTAGAAAAACTACACAGCACAGAGAACAAATGTTTGTTGGGTCTTGTATTCCAGCTCTGCCGATATGTGTTCTGGTTTGAGGGGATTCACCCAAACACGCCCACATCCGCAATCACACAGAAGGTAAACTGATTTTGTGAGAGTGTTGAATAGATCTGCACAGTAAATCAGCAATCTTTGTTATGCCACCAAAATACTAATAATCAATTTGCATGTCAAGTGCTTAAACAAACTTTGCACCCATTCGTACGTGATCAATGTTATCAAAGCAGAAAGCCGAGTCAAAACTTAGGGATGACTGACATTGTGGTGAAACGTTTAGTATTAAAATGGGCCTGAACTAGAAGCTCCAGCCCTGCACGTAGCCGCTCGGATGACTGTATTACTGAAGCTTTGCAGAATGTTATGTGTGTGCAAGCATCAGAAGTTGAATCAAATCTCATTGTATGGGGAAGTAAAAAAGTTGCATGTTGGTGTATTAGTGAGTTGAGTCATGGGCAGTAGATAAAATTAGCACCAGATCCCCATCTATGTTCTTCTGACAACGCTGATGTGCATTATTCTAAATGTAAAGTAATATTTTCCAACAAACCCTTGCTATTCCTGACATTAATCCTGCCAAAGACTTGGTGTGTCCTTTACCTTCACTTGACTGGAGTTGACTTGGTTCCTACTGTCTTCCACGTCCTCTATTCTTTGATTGTGATGAGGAGGTGTGCCGATCGATAGCTCTTCCTCTTCCTCATCTTCGTCTTCGTCTTCCTTGTCCTGGGCATTGTCAACAGCCTGAGTTGTGGAATTGATGGCGTCAGGGTTGAAGCCCTGCAGAAGCGCAGCCACAGCCTCGGGCTTTGGCAGCTTGGTGATTTTGAAGTGCTTTTTGTAGTGTGGCGTGTCTTTTCTAATAAGACGTTGCTTCTCCGCTGGGAAAACCGGCCTGTCATCGTCCTCGTCACTCCTTTCATCGTCTTCACCATCCTCTTCATCCTCCCCACCACGAATGATAGGCTCCTCAGCAAAGTGCACAGTAGGCTGCCAAAGGTCCATTTATGTTCAGACATAAGAAATTCAAAAATATTGATGAAGCATTTTAAATGTTTACCTCAATGTACTCCACTTCCATATCGTCCAGGTCGTCCTCTTCATGAGCAGCATGTCCGTCCACCATGTTTCTCTGAGGGGCCGCAGTTAAATTAGCCCTCTCTTCACGTGAGGTGGCAGACAGTGTGCTATTGGACACCTGGGAGTTATGGCTGTGGTTAGACAGGTCACTCAGCCGTTTCCCCTGAAAACAAAACACCTTTGAAATCAGTAATGCATTTATTTCAAAGCCAGTTATGACTAAAAAAAAGATAGATTTCTATAAAATAATATAAAAATATATTATAATTTTTAAAGTCTTGAAACAGAAATATCTAATGCATACATGCGAGTCCGGGTCATCTTCCTCTGCATCAGGTCTGGATGAGTAGGCTTCATTTCGCTTTTCTTCTATGACCTTCTTCATAACCTTTAACTCACTGGGGTGCGGTGTGGCTCTGCGCTGAAGGCCCTAAAGGCAAGGCAAGGAAATATATTTATAAAGCACAATTCATACACTGGGTCATTCAAAGTGCTTAACAGAAAAAAGTCTAATTTAAATTACATAGACAAGATTTAGAATAAGAAACATAAGAACATTTTTAAAATTAAAAGACAAGAGATAAATAACACTAAGATGTCTTTACTGAATGTAGGCGGAGCCAAAGAGGAAGGTTTTTAACCTCCCTTCTAACATTAAAGTTGAGGCTGTTCTAGGTTTTTGCTGCTGAAACTTAAACACCCTGTTTAGTTCTAACTCTGGACACGAGCAGAAGGCCTGTCCCAGATGTTCTCAGAGTCCGAGGAGGCTCATAAGCTACTAGCATTTCAGAAATATATTCTGGTGCTATACCATTAACAGACTTGTAAACCAGCAGTGCTGTTTTAAAGTCTATTCTCTGAGAAACAGATTTTAAAACTGGACTGATGTGGTTTTACTTCTGGTTTTGGTTAGAACCCGAGCAGCAGCGTTCTGAATAAGATGCAGCTGTCTTGACCCTCGTTTTGAGAGACCAATGAGCAGGCCGTTACAGTAATCTAACCTAATCTAAAACAAAGTAAAGCAGATTTTATCATTATTAATTTACATTGCTTTATTATATTTTAGTATATTCTATTCCATATAACACTGTAAGTAATAAAAGTAATACAAGTGTTTAAATGAAATGACCTTTAAATTTCCTTACCCTGCGTTCTGCTGCAGCTTCATCGTCCTCCTCCTCAGGCTTGGTCTCCTCCTGGAACTGAATGACCGACACTCTGTTAAGGTTAGTGTCAGTCCAGCTGTCATCTACACTGTTTTGTAGCAGGTTCTCTGTTAAAAAATAAGCAGTAAAGATGAGAAACACAGCTGAAGCCTTGTAGATGTGAACAGACAAAATGGAATACCACACGCTGCTATAAACTAACCTAAACTAAACTTACCTAGACTTGGAGACGGCTGCTGAGGCAACAAGTAGCATGTCAATACTTTCTCTCCCGTTTTTTCGTCATCCTCCGTCTGGAACTTAAGCATGGGCTGCGACTGATTCTCTGCAAGCCACATTGCCTTCAGGTTGAGATTTGTAAGGGCAAAAGGCAAATTTTGTAATCTGGATATAGAAAGGGTGAACAAAATAAGAGTCAGAGTTGTATTTCAAAACAATTCTTTAAACTTTAGCCTTCAGCTGTGTGCCTGCATTTTTACCTGTTCCCAGCCACGTCCAGGACATGCAGCTCAGTGGCATCTGCAAGCTCAGCAGGCAGTTTGCCCAGGCGGTTATCTCTCAATGAGAGAACGTTGAGGCTGGCACAGCCTCCAAGTTCTTTGGGAATACCACTTAATCTGTTGCGGTCTACATTCAGGTTGGTCAGCTTCTTTAGCTTGCCCAGCGAGCGAGGAAGTGACTTTTGATTAGCAAAGTAAACATAATAAGATAATTAATCATGTTGTTTACACCTTTACTTAGCAGTTGTTAATGAAAATATACAGATCACTAAAGTTAGAAATATTGTCAACAGTCAGTGTTTGTCTATGTTCTGTGGTAAAAGGTGTTAAAAAGAACAAAATGCCTTTTGATCAAGCCAATAAAAAAATTTTGGAAAGAAAAAGAAATATTGTAGTTAGAGTTAGGACTGGTCATACCTGTAAAAGATTTTCTGTCAGGACAAGTTCTGTCAGGTTTTCACACTCTCCTATGGAGTCTGTCAGATGTATAAGTCTATTCTGGTCCACCTTTAAAATGGACAGCTGTTTCAAAGAGCCTGAAAAAAAGAACATGGCCACATTACAAAAGTGAATGTAAAGTGGAAATGCTTTTGCCATTAAAGTATACCATCAATGACATCTACAAACAAAAATCTGAAATCTGAAAAATCTGTCTTCACTGGCTTGTAGTCGCCACAAGAGGGCAATGTTGTTCTTGTTTTATTCAAGACCTCTCCCATTTCAACTTAACCTTGGGTGCTGTATAATCAGAAGGTAAACTTTAACTGAGCATACACAACCCTCACATTACTCAGTGGCAAAGCAATTAAAACATGTTCCATTACAAATATTGTCTCTTTAGTGTCTCACCTATGCTGTCAGGGACAACCTCCAGCAGGTTCTGTGTAAGCAGCATGTCTGTAAGAGCAATAAGGCCGCTTAGCTCTGATGGAAGCTCCTCCAGACGGTTCTCTGACACGTCCAGACATACCAGTCTCCTGAGGTTTCCAAGCTCCTACAAATGTAAAGCTCACATCAAACAAACAACCCTTCAAAAATATTAAATAATTACACAAATCAAAAGCACAGTTTAAATGCATATGTAAAGTCACAACTATTTTTCAAAATAGCTCCAATCAGAGAATGTGTACTCACTGGAGGTAATGACGACAGCTGGTTGTGGTCAAGCCAGAGCTCTCTCAGATTGGGCAGGGCTCCAAGAGTGTCGGGCTTTATAAAAAAAAAATAAAAAATAATTCACAAACATATAATCCTTCATTTTTACCTTTGTCTCATGAGATGTTTACAGCAGGTAAAAACAAGTTATCAACTAGTGAAGATAAGAAAATGCACACAAATGGAAAATAATGTTTTAATTTTAAAACAACATTAAGCTGTGCTCTGGCATTATTAATTACATAACTGATTAACAAAAGGTGCACATGGCAAATAGTCAGTAAAAACCAGCTTGTGATACACAGGCAGGCAAGGTTTCCGCATGATGCAATGTGTTTGTTTAGCCTCCGCCCTTGTCAGATCATGAGGCATTGTTTGCCCTGTCCTACTGAGACAAGTGGGTGTTCCCATGATAAAACTAATAACAAAAAAAGCTCTGGTCCGGGGTACACTGTATGCACTGCCTCAAAAGATGAAGAGTTAGTACTGTTTAAGACAAATTAGCATCACATATAGTGCATAGAGTATATCACATATTATTAAAGAAAAATGTCTAAAATATGTTATGAGTAAGAGCAGTCAAATTACCAAAACGTCCAGTTCATTGCTGCCTAGGTCCAGCTGTTCCAGTTTCACCAGGAAGGAAAGTGACCTAAATAAGTCCACAAATATTAAGTAACACAAATGATCTACTCTAAAAGAACATAAATTGCATTTCAGAAATTCACAACATATTAATTTACTGACATGTACAAATAAATCTTTAAGGCTACAATTACAGAGTTTCTCACTCAACTGTGTTTTTAAAATCAAAAGAGATGGGTGACATGTAATAAAGCTACTGTGAACATGTTTGGTATGAATAGGGTAAAAGGCACTGTGTTCTGTGAAGGGCCTTAATGTCTACAACACATGCTCACCAAAGACAGCAGACACTTACGTGGGAAGAGACTTGAGCAGGTTCTCCCTGAGTTCCAATGTTACCAGATTGGCCAGGCTAAAGAGATCAGAGAGAGATGTTGAAGCGAATACATGAAAAGAGGGGTAGGAGTTGAGAGTTGAAAAATGATCTAATAGAGAGCAGAGAAGGCAGGTTGGTTTGTCAGATGGCAGGTCTGCTCGTCTGGGCGGCCTGGCATGGCGAGGGGCTCTTCCGTCTGTCTGAACGCAGCAGGTGCCAAGAGCCCAATGGGAGACACAATTTCTATAAACCTACTCGTCTAATGCATCATTTGTGAAACCACATGAAGGCCAACACTTAAATGTTAAAACAGCAATGACTACAGATTGATTAAATATTGACATTTATAAAACATTTCCTATAAATGTGTGTCTTTGTACATACTTTCCAATGTCATTGGGCAACGTCTGCAATGACACATCATTCAGCGCCAAGTGAGCCAGTGTACGGAGTTGAGTGAACCCATCCGGTAATCTGAGAGAGAAACAAAGAGTATTCAGCATCAAAGAGTTGCCAGTGGGTCATTGGTTTTCAATTTTAGGCAGTTAAGAATTTTATATAGTTTTATTTTGTATCTCCCATTTGTTTATTTTTTTATTTTCTGTGATCTGTAAGGTACCTCCCAGACTCATTCTGAGCTTTGTAAAAAGAGCACGCTTTTAACTTAGTAAATTATGTAGTAGAGAATAATTCAAATAAGCAAATGATGGCAGCTGTGTGACATCTAGAAAGGCACCCATGCTGACAATATTAGACTGAAGAGTGCTGTTCCAGTCCACTCACCTGGAGAGGGGGTTTCCACTAAAGTCTGCAATCTCCAAGGCTCTGCAGAATTTAATGCTCTCTGGGATTTCAGGAATGTCTGTGGGATAAAAGGTAGATGAGGGAAGGGACACTAATGGACAGAGACTTAAAGCAGGGCGTGTCTAAATAGTCAAGTACTACTGATTTCCAGTCATAATAGCATTATTAATATTATTAATCAGATATGGTAAAAGACTGTGACATTAGTAGCTGTTATATTACTACTGCTGCAGCAAATGGGTTAAAGTGGAGTCAAGAGTGATGGATGTAGAAATGTTGAAATAAGGAAGCAATTTTTCACTAAATAGTTTAAAGCCCAGCCTAGATCAACAGTTAAGATGTCTAAATAAAGTAAATGTTTGTGTTAGTCTTGCTTGTCAAATAAAACAAAACTGAACTTTTTAGTTTAGTTTTAAATGGTAGTCAGAGTTAGTCTGTAACACATACCTTGAAATATAGAAAAGTAATAATTGTATATTCAGTTTAATTTCTTGCCATAGACTGTATATTTGCCTATTGGTCTGACAACAAAGACTTTACTTTAGGATTGTATTCTGTAAGCGCAGGCTGAGAAATCCCTACAGAGCCACAGCCTATGGCATTTATCTGGCTGTGCGTTGTCCTGCCGCAGGAGCAGACAGACAGGCAGATGGGAAAGGCCCTCACAAGGCCACTGCACACTGCTCTCACAGCATTTGGTGCAGTGTGTAGCAGAGCAGCTGCCTCAGAGACTGTGAGCACCACACACTTATGAAAAGAAGAAAAGGACTCAATAAGTGTACACTGGAGTTTTATATAAGTCAAATAATAATTGAATGTGTGACTGAAGAATACTTCAAAGTGATATGTTTGATACTGGACTGGACTGTTCTTGGCACACACTTAATGACTGGGTAAAAAATAAAAAAAGGCCTTCAAATGCATTCTTCTAACTTAAAATATCTGATGCGAGGCTTACCATTTCGGGAGATGTCCAGTTCCACCAGCTGCATAAAGTTGGCCACCTCAGGAGGGAGCCTCTGGATCTCATTGTCACTCAGCCCAAGCTTCCGTAGATTCAATAGTCTAAAAAAAGGCTGTGGGGAAATAATAATAATCATTAAACATACCACACCTTCATTGATAAAACACAGTAAAATGACTGGTGCCTATGCAAACTATTTTCATAATGGTGCTGTTGAACAGGATATTTAGATGGATTCCCCAGAGAGCAACAGAGTGCATATTTGTCTGAGGGTCCGTGCCATTGAGACAAGATATGGAAGGGAATGACAAGAGTAATTGGACAAGACTATGAAGTCATTAACCCCAGCACACAGAGGATCCAGTGTCCTCTCGAGTCAAGAGCCACTCGACTTCTTAGGCGCTGACTCCACATTCACTTTATGGGAAGGGACTTTGCATAAAGCCACTGATTGAGAGATGTTTTCTGGGAGCACAGACGTCTACAAGAGTGGAAACCGTCTTAATTTCAGTCAAACCCTCTTTGTTTAAATTACATAACTGATTTATTCTTTCTGCTGGCTCCATCAGGTGAGCAAAAAAATTTCCAGCATCCCTTGTCATCTATGAATAAAATGATGCAGCCTTGCTACATTCCTTTGAATAAATGTAGTGGATCAGATAAAACAATGTCCTTTATGTTTATTGACATTTCTTGTGTCTGAGGAAAGTAAAAAAAAACAAGCTAAAAGACAGCTCGACAATTATCCTGCCAAAAGAGAAGAATGTTGCTGTTCTGCTCCACTCTGCTCCTTCATGACAGACAGTTTCCTGGTCTTAACTCTTTGTGTTCAGATGAAACTAAAGAACAAAGGATTTTTTCCAGAAGCAGTTTACAGTAATGTCACAGCTTGTCAGCACTTTCAAATATTTCAAAGTTTGGACCAATGGGTAGTTAGCTTTCCACCTGATGAAAAGTGAGGTGGGAAGAAGGGAAGGGATAAACACAAAGCAAGTGGAAGACGGACAATAAGACAGCTCACTAAGGAGCAGGTGACAGGTATCAGATGTCACAAACAGGAAACAGGAGCTGATGAGCAACCACGTGACCGGGACCAGGCCCATATGGGAATCGGCCCTCAGGATGGGAGGCCACCTTGTTGGCAGAACAGGTGACAGATGCACTTTAGAAACACACACCACATGGCAACTACAGAAACAGTTCAAAGCACCGTTTCATTCAACGCAATTACCTCTGCTGCTCTACATTACATAAAGACAACCAGTTCTCTCATCCATTCCAGCCTAACCCAATAAAGCCATCATCAACAGCAGCCGTTATACAAGGAACATAGACTCAAATGCAATAACTTACAAAAAGAAGCATTCTCCGCATTCAGGAGAAAAAGAGGCACATTCAGTTGCATTTTCTGGAAGCAAATGAGATGAATTAATAATTAAACTTCTTTTAATTTGGGTCGCACCCTTTACAAGACAACAGAAATCCGAATCTAATCAAGTTTAGAAAAAGAACACTTAGGCCTCACTTAAAATTCAATAACGCACCAACAGCAGCGGGATTGGGATTGTGTTGTGCCTTTTTACAGGATTAGTGAGCAGTGGACAGCTCATTCTCTCGCTCTTTACAACACTGTGGTGGTGTGAGAGAAGTGGCACCACTGCGTAAACCAGCGTGTTACATTTCCTTACAACAAGCTTAAACCCAGGCTGCCGGGGGAGCTGTTTGCTTAAGGAAGGGAGTAAAAACTCTTAATGGGAATGAGAGCGGAGCGATACACACAAGCTGCCGCATCAGCAGAGGGCAACGTGGGGTCTCGAGGCACTAAACGGGAAAATACAGCATACTCATCATCACTACAGCCGGGCCTAAAAACTACAACAGCATGCTGTTTCACATACCTGCCGTGACTCAAAATCAACAACTCAGAAGATGTATTTTTAAAAGGCTTAAAAAAATTCAACAAAAAAGGCAGGAAGCACGCCCCTTTTTGGCAACAAGTTAAGAATTCAAGACTCAAGCCTTCCAGCAAAGCAAGCTGAAACTACTTTGAATTCCAAGAAAAAGTACTCCAACTACCTTAACACTCATGTAAAGCTGATTTGTTGAACTACAGTCTTCAGTAGTTCAACAATATGTAGAGTATAATTATGAGATGCAGCCGTGCACAAAAAAGAGAAACTTCCTAGTTTTCTAGGCTTTGTTACAAGTTGTTACAGTGTTAATGTGTCAAAGAATGTCTTTGCCCGTGGGTTTAAGGTACAACTTGAAGTCAGAGCCAAGACGACCTGTGCTGTAGGTCTATAATTGAGCACACACGAGATGTACAAAGTCTTCGTTTACGTTTGGTTTGAGCTGCCAAGAGCAAGCCGTGTGTATAAAGCAGCCGCTGGTGTTTCATAAAGGGTGTTTATAGCCGTGTTTATTTCGGCGGAAAAACTGTAAACTCGCAGACGAATGGTAATGTTTGTGGACCCCCCCCTCTTCATCATATTTGAGAGACCGATTAGAATGTGCTGACTACAGTTCACTGGGAGGAGTGTGTGTGCGCTCCAACGCTGTGAGCCTCGTGTTCACAGAGGCTGCACTGTTCCAGTCAAGTGACTCCTGTTAAACTTATGGATCCTATCCAATCATGCCGTCAAACTTCAGACACAACAGACGTCTCCAATCTGCCTCTCACACAGGACTGTTCAGTGCATGGGAGACCGTCCATGAAGACACACAAGAAGCAGAACTTGTTTGTGTCAAGTTCAAAATCTTACTGGGAGAAAGACAGAACAAGAAAAGTGCCGCACCAACACGATCAGGCCTGGGCTTGCCTACGGAGACATTTAATCGACGTGCCAAGTCAGATTACACACTGTAAAACATAAAACATTGTCCATTATTCTAATAACTTTTTTTCCCTCCGTTATTCTCAGACACTTCCTTTCCTTTCCTCTGGAAGTTAAATTTATATTCACACATTCCAGAGTCTCTTAATCTGGTGCCAAATCTACCCCATGGTCCCCACTCTTCCAAAATATCCCTTCCCTCACAATGGACTCTGACTGCACACTGCTAATGCTATGAGGGGCTCATTGAGAGAGGAGGGGAGCGCGCATACTTTTGTGCTGGCCCGGACTCTTTTGGTGTCCAGGAAATTTAAAAAAAAACGGAAAGCTTGGTTGGTAAGCTAAATCTGTGACCTCAAATTAGAGCAATTAAGCAAAAAAAACATATAATTCTGGTTGTAGGTGACATATCAACCTAAATATTAATTTTCATACTTTCCTTGTTTCTAAACACATTGCATATTCAATGGCTAGGATCAAATATTAAAACATTTCTACATTTTTTCTTTCTCGCAGCACCGGCAGAGTTGCAACAAGCACTAACCACCTTGAGTAATATATACATATAAATCTGCTTATTTGATAAACTATCCATAAAGTGGTGCTTTTTTCTTTAAACAGTTAAGTGGGGTTAGTTATTGAGGCCTTTTGGGGTTATAAGTGGAGTTTATTAATGACATGAATCTGTGCAACGGTCCAATAAATTGTCTATCATCTTAACTTTTATGGGAAACACTGGTTTAGCACAAAAAAAAAAAAAAACTGAACAAAAACAGTACATTTTTAGAAGCCACATTTCTTCTTCAACCGAAAGTAAAACCCTCAATTTTACAAAACTTCAATGAATGAATGGCATACTAACTGCTTTTCTTCCCCTCCTCCTTTTATTTTCTCAGCTCTTTAAGTTCCCTCCATTTTCTTTGGCAGAAGGACAAAGGCCAAGCAGCCAGCCCCACACAGGACCTGTCACTCACAGACACAACAAATGCAGCCCTTCTTTACCCCTCCTCCCTGTAGCCTGACCAGGGATTCCTCCATTGTCAATCCTCTGCAAGAAGAGTAGAAGACAGGCTGTTCGGCAAATACAAGAAAAGACAATGGATAAAAAAAAAAAAAAAAAAACAGACAGGGATGACGAAGGAGGATAGCGGAGAACGGTACCAGAACTGAGAGAAAAGGACTAATGGTGGATTATTAATTAGGAATAGTGTGGACAATGGATTCCCACAGTGCTCAGGGCATGACATGTAACAAATGGGGACACAGACTTTGGTCCAGTTTAACAGACCATTAAATGTTTTTCATCTCTAAACAGACACACTGTCACAACAGAATTCAACGGATGAGCATGCCATGTTCCTTTCTAGACAAAAGGACACACCATATTTAGACTAACGTCTAACTTGCAAAAAGAAATAAAGTGCATCCCTGTTGTTGTGGCTATTAAATGTAATGTGTGTGCAACTGGAGATACTGCTGTTTGTTTGTAGTCAGCTAAGTGGCACTGTCTGCAATGAGTAGGCCCATCAGCTCTCGTTCTGCGGGTGAACAGGCCACACAGAGAGCGGGGGTGTGGTAAAGCCTCTGTGACTGACAACCCTACTAACTCCCCATTTACTTACACCTGTCCCAGAGACTTTGATCTTTGCACAAAGCAAACAACACAGCTGAACGCGAGGCCAAGCAAGGTCTGGGCCTGTATTGGCAATCTTTAACTACAGTCAGGCTGCAGGCTCTGCAGTCGCAACAAGGCAGACATATTAGAGTCGTGTCTAGCACTGAAAGACCACACCACCGGCCCTGTGCAGAGAGGAAGACATGGGAAAAGAACTGAAGTAGATTTCCTGTATGCCTCACTACAGCACTTGATATGCATAACTTTCAGGTTTGGCTTGTTTGGATAATGATAACTGTTAAATTAAACAAACTATTCTAAACCAATGAAGGGAAAATTAAAATTTTAAATGCAAACATGGGATTTAACCCCCCAAAAATGTTGTTTTTTCTTCAGTTGGATTCAGGGATCTCTCCTTCTGAATGTTAATCATGTAAAATGTGCACTTTACCATCATCATAATACTGACAACTTTTAAAAAGGAGAGAAAAAAAAAATAAAAATCACAGTAGCCTTTAAACTGTGCCGAAAATGCACCATGACTTGATGTTTTTAACCAAGCCATGTTGAACTATATAGTTAATAAACAACCACAGGGGCAGCCGTTTTCCCCCTGAGGCCTGTATCTTTTAATCATATGACGTTTCAGATTTACTTTTTTGGGTGGGGGAATTATAATTTGGAGAATGATTATTATTAGTTACGGTAACCTGGAATAGCAAAAGTATAAAATGATCAGATGTATCAATCTCCAGACTGTAAACAGCAGTCTGGAGATTGAGAGGAAACAGGTGGACATGGCATTGTCAGGAGAAGAGGCTCCATGACTCACACATACATACGTGTGACGCAATGTGAAACATGCTCAAGTGAGATTAGACCCCATATACAGGGACCGCATTTGGACATAAAAATAAATAAATAAAAAGAAATACAACGGATAACCTTTTTTATTCCCATCCACCAAGCCACTAAACATAATAAATGCAAAAGCTAAGTTTAAAGGCCTTATTGTGTACAAAAATGCACCAATACATCTACACATCTCCAGTCAACATTTTGGACTGTGGCACTTTTTGGTTGTGCTCCCTGTCGAGTGGTGGTTGCTTGTTGCTTTAAAAGCGATTTTCATCCGCCCAGCCTTTTAAAAATAGACAGAGGTAATCCCTCCAGTGTTGCCACATTGGTGGGCTAATCACTGCTTTGGTTGCTAAAACTGGCAGTGATAGAAAAGTGCACACCTCTAGCACAGAGACATTGTGTGCACACTAACACACAGCAATGCACAAGCAGAGAGTTCATATTTGCAATCCAAACCAGAGTCAAAGCAGTAGCCTGACCAAAAACCATGAACTTGAGCTTTTACGGGCTCTTGTGATTGCATTCAGTGTTGCCTAGTATTGAATTTCATCCATATCTTTCACCTGACTACAGCAATCTGAACACTTAAAGGATAATCAATGGACTTTTACAGATAATGTTCTACTTTTACAATAGAGAAAGTAGGAACAATTATGCCTGTGTGTTCTATAAAGAGAATAGGCAGACACATTTGTAAAGAAACAAATCCAAATCTTAGCCTAAAGAGGGTGTGGCATAAAAGAGGAAGTTACAATGCTGCCTGACTTACAAAAACATGGTGAGGAAGAAACCTTAGCTGTGCTAACATAGTGTTTGGCTAATAGACTAATGGACAAGCAACCGTCCACTGCTCCCATTCAGACATTGCTGTTAACTAAAATTCTCCAGTGATGTAGTCACACAGCAGGAATGAGTCTGTACACAACAGCCCCTCTCTCTGTTCCCACAAACGGCACAAAACCAAAAGCACATTGTTTATAGTCCACATAGGACGCTTGGCTCTTTCCTGGATGGGCTGGTTCCGGTATGCGCTCCCCCACTGGCAGCTCTCCATTTGTCTCACACTGAAGCCATCCTGCAGGGGACCAGGACAGCATACAGGCAATCTGCCACCACGAGACTCAGGCCCTCTTGAGTTGGACAAGACAATGTCAACATGTGTAAGATAAAACCCGAAGATAAAACTTTTGATAAATCTTCTACCAGCCCATGACTGCGCTGTGACTGTGATGAACTAATAAAGAGCTATCCTGATACCTGGGCAGCACATTACAAATGCACTGAGAATGCCTTGTAGTACAAGTCTATGTACAATTGACTCATTGTGTGTGCAGGTTTCCCCTGTCCAGACAAAAATCATGTGGCTCAGTATCTATCAATTCCCAGCACATCTCTCAAATTCTCTTTACATACTTCTTGCTAAGCCCACACGGAAGTACGCAATGGTTAAACACATTGTTAGAACTGTTTTTGACACAATGAGAAAGTAAACAGAGCCCCTGCTCCTTTCAAAAGGAACACAAATGCAATGCAAAAACACTATGGGATTGTGAGCAAGAAAACATTGGCGCTAAAAAATAAGGATTACAATACAAGAAAGCTAAGGCAGTATTAGGTGGTTTATTTTTGCTGTATGTATTAATTATTTAAGTAAGACTTGCCCCCAGTGTTATTACAAAACAGGCAGACTACAAACTTTTCATCACAAAGCCAACCACGGGACAGAAATCAAACCAGCCCCATCAGGAGACCACAATGTACTTGAAATGAGCCAAAATAACATCTGTCCAATTTGTCTGGATCACACAAAGTAGGAATTACACAAAAGCTCCCAAATGTTGGAGCAAAGATGGAGAAATGGCAGCCAAAGCAGAGCAAACGAATATAATTAATTTAATGTAATCATTCATTACCCCCATATATTGAGCATTGAACAATGTTGCATAAAACCACAACAACTGGGCGACAAGAGCTGGACAAAGTCATCTCTATGGAGTTGACAGCCATGTTGTCTTAGTCCCTGTTCCACTTTATTTGTGGCTATAAAGTATCTCTGCTTCACTGCTGTAGCGTTTCCAAAGCACAAGGACAAAGTGTGGCTTTGAGAAAAGCAGGTCTGCTCTCTCTCTCTCTACTTCTCTATGACAGCTTTAGCTTGGGCAGAGGCCAGGGTTGATGTGTTGCAAGTGTATATTATAAAACAGTTGCTAGGGCCTTTTTACCCCTCACATGCACGCACAGACACACATAAGTAGTGCAGTGACAGGGAAGACCCAGCCCTTCTGGTGACGCTCCCTGACAACACTTGGTAATTGTGCCCCCGCATCAGGTAAACCGCTGGCCCTGGGAGATCCATCACCTTGGAGACTGGCACTCACTCAACGGAGAAGAAGACGGCGGTGGAAACCTCCCTAGTGATGCTGCGCTGACAATAAAACCAAAACTCTGCTTTGCTTCCTGCCGACAGATCAAACAGAGCATGTTAACATCTGCACTACATCATAAGATACAATACCATTAGTGTGATATAATCCTACTTAATGTCAGTTATTCCATGTCTGTGATGTCTATCTAAATATTTGGCTTGAGAGCTCAACATTTCAGACTATGATTTATCTCTAGCACAAGGCATCAAGACATAAAGAATACAGTTCCATAGCATCGCCAGACAAATCCCACTAATAAGTCACAGAGACAGCGTAATTACAGCGTTGCCTTCACACCCTTCCCACCTGACTCCACAGAGGATCTACGCCAGGAACTACCAAACATTAACCCTAAGCCTACAGGCTGTAATGAAGCATCAGGAGTGGCTAATGCACACCCTTCAGCTCATGTGATGCCACCAGTGTGGTTTATGATGGCAGGTTTAGGCACACAGGGTATTTTGTGATTCCTTTCCAAGCTCGTCACGTAAAGCTGCGTATCACAGTATGAGGTTAGAAGAGTCGGACTAAAACATGTGCACTAGTCGTTGACCTCACCTGACTGTATGTGTGCTCCGCCTGTTAAGACGTATGAGCTATCACAATCTCTCTCAAACCTGCAACTATCAAACTCCCTGACCTATTCTATTCTACTTCAGCAGCCTGTGCATGAGATTTCTCTAAGACAAGATGAGGCATAGCATGGATTTTTACACCACACATTTCAGAGTGAGAAAAGCAGGTCTCTTTGTCTCTCCATGCAAAGAAAGACATACCAAGCAGCACAAGTATTCTTACAGCTGGCCTCTTCACAGCAGTATTCCCTCAGATTGCCAAGTCTCCAATGAACATTTACTTAATTAAAAGTTTGGTGGAGGAAACTGAGCCGTATTTAACACAGTGAATGTATCTTTAGAAAAAGGTGCTTGTGTGTGTGTCGAGCGTGCTTCATCAGTGCGGTTTGCCTGCATGTGGGTTTTGCCGGCAGGAATGTAAAAAGGAGCAAGTTCAAGTGCAAGGCAGACAAAGAGTGCAGCAAATGTGGCCGTTTCAGAGGGCAGGGCACACTCCTGGAGATTCCACACATGCCTGCATTTCCTCAGATGTCACATGCATCGGTGCAGGCGCAGCTATGGTGACTTCATTAAAGCACAGCCTACACTGGACCTTTCACATTTTCTCAAATCTATGAAATGTAAACATAACATGGGAAACTCAAAAGATGTTGTTTGTTACATTTAGACAGATTTAAACAAAATACAGAAGCTCCAATAACAGCATATGATCAATGTTTCTGTAAAAATTCAAACAATAAAAAGGAGTCTGACATAACTAATATAACAAATATAATTAGAAAGCATTTTAGAGGGACAATAGACCACAGAGAATTTACACAAAGGGAGGCATTGTAAACTGCTCCGGCTACACAACTTAAAATAACTGACCTTTTTCAATATACAATGTCCCAGTAATTAACACTTGCTCGCTCAGTCATCAGAATCTACTGTTGTGTCGCGACCAGGTCACTTCGATTTAACACGTCAGCACAGGAAAAGGCTTGCGTGCTACATTCACCACAAAGCACACAACGCCTCAGTATTACCAACATTACACATACTTTGTTGTTTCTAAATTTTCTCCTTGGTAGAAAACACTTAACATCCCTTATAATGATGTTCTAGCTCATTCAAACAAGAGCTTGAGATTCTCTGCAAGTATCTGACAGCTTGGGGTCAAACCACATACTGTCATAATTCAGAACAAGGTTTTACTTTGTAGCCTCTCAAAAGGGAATTTTAAAGTAATTAATGAAACAGGATTCATTGTATTATTAACTTGTGTTTTTCTTTATCATAACCAGTGTATCTTGATTACTGACAAATAAGGTGCAATATTGTAAATCACTAAACGGCCCTCTAAATCCTTATGCCCTACTCAGAGAGGGAGGGGCAGGGAAGGTCATTGTGTATAGCTAATGAATAAAAGGCATTAGGTGATATTGGCAAACAATATTTGTTATTCTTTTTTAAATACATTCCCATATGACCAACAAATAAATCCAAAAGTGGAGATGACCTCACAAAAACTGCATTCTTTGTCCCACTTGATTATTTCCACTTCCTTTGGATTGAGACACTCCTCTTGAAAGGAATCAACAAGAAAATCAAAAAGAGGCAACAACAAATATAGTCCAAAGACGGAGGGAATGAAACAAACCTAAAGTCATCCTATACACCAAGAGTTTTTTTAAACAATTAGGCAGATGTGAAAAGCTAAGCACCTCTAAATCCACTCGTACAGTATGTACATGAAGAGGGCTATCAGGTTTCAAATCCGCAGATAGATGGCAATGTGTGGCTAGCAGATAAAGGGCAGCGCTTGTTTGTGGTTGCTTTTAATGCCGTCCTGGGTGACCTATTCGCCCACAGGGACATCAGCACCCTGACAGGTTATCCTCAAAGGACCATTTGTACCGTCTCCCAATTAAATGTCACTGCTGATTTTAAACTGGAAACTTTCAAATACCCGGGTCACAAATCTTCACTTCAACCCAGAGAAAGACCAGTTAACTCAGGCAGAATAAACATCTGGCAGAAGATGACCTCAACGTGCACTGCTGAGAGAAAACACAAAAACATGCGCGAGGCAATTACAAGTGACTAAGATGTTATGTTACCAAAGCAGTAGCCAAATGAGGAAATGTTGAGTTTGTCTATAAGAGTTCTGAAAGTCTGTAATGCTTACGGTCTTTTGGCCTTTGCGTTGTAAATACAGTAGGAGAGGACAGCTTCACCTTCAAATGTCGTCAGTGTGTAGTTTGTGTAAATAAGGCCTGTAACAAAGAGGGCCGCTGTCCTATCGCACAGCTCCAGGAGGACACGCAGCAGCCACGGACACTCACAAACAGCTGCCGCCACCCTCGCAGCCATCAATTATTCACAGCCGTCTCGCCTCTTTATGTTTAACTTCACAACCTGAACTGGAAATACATAGCACGCTGGGCGAAGCAAAAATATTTATGATGGCCGTCTTGGTGCATGTCGATTGTATATGGTTCTGTCCGTTTGGTAAGTGACAGTTCTACCACAGTATAATAATTTTCAATAGAACTAAAAAAAAAAAAAATTCCTAAATATACAGCAGTGTAAAAGGAGGGGGAAAA
The DNA here is from genome assembly GCA_024349245.1 of Neodontobutis hainanensis. Taxonomy (NCBI): domain Eukaryota; kingdom Metazoa; phylum Chordata; class Actinopteri; order Gobiiformes; family Odontobutidae; genus Neodontobutis; species Neodontobutis hainanensis. Next base: position 63,434 of record JALDNG010000881.1, read on the forward strand.
ATGCTGACCTGGCACCTGCAACAAAGTACAAGCCATAGAAGAGAGAGTGAAAGCTGAAAGTAGTATGTGCCAAGAGCAGTCATCTTAACATCAGAGCTTTGATGCTGTAGCAAGTAGAGCTGCACAATATAAATATTACAAGTTTATTGTCTACCATGTGATGGACATACTTTTCTCCTCAAAATGGTTTTCCAAAACAAAAATAAAGTTCTGGTTTAGATTTGGTTATGTCTGTTAGTCCAGAGCCTTTTATTTCTTTTACATATTCTAAATCCAAATCTTTTTACTTCATATATAGTATGTTTCTCAATATTAAAAAACATTGTTGACTATTCTTTTTTTCTATATTTTTCTAATTTAGTCCTGCAGTAGCAATGCAGTATGGTTTGTTGTGGGCACATTTTGCTTCTCTGTGTGGAGTCCCTTGAGGATGGGCCATTTGCTTGGTGACCACTTTCTGACTCCGCTCTCCCACCTGACGCTCCATGTCCGACCGATGGATGGCATTAAGAGCACATTCCCAAAAGACCGGTGATCAGTGAAGCCAAGCTCCACTCCCACCTCATTTACTGCTGTCTGGGTGCCAGGGCTCTCCTCTCTTGGGCATGGAATCCTCCCTCTTGCCACCACTCATGTACTCATTCCCTCTGTTGCTCTTTCACACACCCTCCCACGTACACACTTTTTACCCCTCTGTCCCACCGTTTCGGGGGGAGGGGGACCGGCAGGATGTGAGGCCAGCTGGTCATCAGCTCAGACAAAGAAACCTGCTGAATGTGCTGTTGGATTAAAATGAACCTTTCATGGGGGCACCTCAGTGGTTTACCTGATTGCACGTGTGCCCTGGGTTTGTTGCCCTGCCTCCAACAAAACTGAACCCTTTACCGTCCCTTACACCTCTTTATCTCTTTTGATTTTGCAAATGTTCTCATAAAAGGTATGCACTTAAATGAAGCCACTTCTTTCTTTGTGCATGATGATTGTCCTTTTTATGCCTTTCCTTTGTCTTTATTTTTATATTTGTAACAGAGACAAGATGGTAAATTATAAGTGTGCACTAATGTAGCAAGAGAAGATCAGCAGACATTTGAGGTAAAGCCAAGCCAGACAACAATGTAGTTTTGTCATAGCAAGGCTCAAAGCATGTGTAATTTATCTTTTTTTGTAGCCTAGCTTAGGCGGTCCCAGGGGACAGCCAAACAAGGACGTGCCGGTAAAGTTTAGGGAGGGACAGCACTGCAGAACTGAAAAGTATACTTTATCAACAGTAAGTCAAGAGTGCCTATATCAAACATCCTGCTTCGAGCATCCAACATTTGACTCGGGACATATTTGCTGTTACTAATAATAACACTAATGTAGTAGAGAAAAAGAGTGTAGACAATTCAGCATGAGCTCTGTTCTAACTTAGGCATGACTTAACTCAAGCACAAGTTTACACAAGGGACTCTCAAAGAGATAGGAGATTTTTATCTATGCATTTATCTGCTTGAAAAGAGACTTAAAAGTCTGAAAAGCACATCCGAGAGGTGGCATTTAGTCACTGAGACACATGGGCGCTTAGTACGGGAGTCAAAACACGGTGCCGAGGGGCATTTTTATGGCTGGGTGAAATCCTAATCTACTGTTTGGTCACAGATGTTAGCAGACCAGGGGCAACGGGTGACAGTGGACGATTAGAAAGATTGCTTTGTCCTTATTATTTTGTGTACCTCTGGATAAACCTAAAAGGGAAAGCTCAACTGTAACATAAAGTGTACCTGGAAATTCCTACAAACCCTGGGAGAGACATGGATAAAACTGGTTTTGTAAAGTCAAGACAATGACACGCCCATGAGGGATGCGATTCCATTTGATACAATGGAGACGTCGATACAAGAGCTCACAGATATACTACACCTGAGTCCATGTGCTGAAGCTGTCGTTTTGGCTGCTGCCCACTGCACCTGGAGCCCACCTGACTCCTCCAGCAAACCCCCTCACTCCACTCCTCGGCAGGTGGAACTGACCCACAACTTAGAAATTACTGTTGTGATGTATTTTTGCAGTCTTAATGTAGGCCTGGGTAGAGACAGGGCATTCAGGGGAACGACAGACCCATGATACTGGATATGAGGGGGCGCAATAAGGCTGCTGAATGGACTTCTTTGTCCGGTCATGGGACTTAAGGGAAAAAAAAGATAATTCCCCTTTCCTTGAAGTGATCTACTGTGAAGCAAGTATTTCCATTAATATAAATGTCAAATCATTTTACTGAATTTGGTACCCGGACCCAAGAAATGACAAACAGTAAAAAATGTTGAGCTGTTGTAAAAAAACAATGAGGGCCTCTGAGTGTCCAGTCAGATATTTAGTGTTGCTGTTTAAGACTCAAGGTGCTTTTGAACACCTTACCTTTGCTGTACACACCTTTTTCATAATTTATTATAAAGTGTTTGCCAGTCTGGTGTTTGTAAAGAAAGACAAGTAGGTGAAACACGTTTACTAAAGGGAGAGATTAGGCCTGTGCAATAAGTAAATAGAGCCACTACACTGCATTAAGGGCTAAAGATGTATGAGAACAAGAGGAATTCCTCACCAGATGCTACTTAACAATCCCATAACCCAGTTTATACCGACATAGATGATAGCGTTAACTTGAAAACATGAAAATTTAAAAGTAGTGCATTCTACTTAGATTTCTATAACCCTAGTTCTGTAATCATGTAGAACAAAATATTATTAGAACATTGTCAAAGGGAACATACAGTAATTAGGACTAAGGGAGCATCGCGGCAGGGACCAGAGGAAAACTTAAGAAACCGTCAGGGTACCTAAAGCTCCATCTGTTCACAAAGTTAAACCCCAACCAATATGCGCTAGAGCAGCCAGCCCCAAAAACAGCATTAGTATTCATCAATTTGTTCTTACTCTTTCTTAAACATGCTCATGACAGAAGTGTGTCAGCATTTCACTAGAAGAGCTTCAGACCGGATTTTCAAAATGGCAAGTACATCCAAAGACTCACTTTTACTTGACCCTGAATAACAATAGATGCATATAAAAGACGATATCATCACAGAGCCTTGCGGACTTATGAGCTCATTATGACAATGCCGTTCCTCATACAGCCAGTGTCCTTGTTCACGACCTCTACCACACTACCCCTCCAACGAAGCCCTGCTGACTCGGGACAAACGGAGAGGGCCCGTATGCTTTGTGTCTGCATGCTAAACATTGACCGAGACCGCATGAGGCTTTTGGTCACAATGTAGTCATGCCTCCTGGTCGATGGGAGCACTACACAGAAGATTGCCTGTCTGCTTGTTGTTTTTGGGGAAATACATTTTGAAAGCAGTGAACATATTAGTGCATTAGTGTTCAGTAATTAAATGATAACAGTGCATCCTTGTAGTTTTATGGCCATTGTTGACTAGTTCTTTGTGAATAAATACCTCATTATCAAGCCAAAGCAGCCCATACAACCGACTTTGAATGACTTCTACTGACCAGTGCATTCAGACAAACCCCATGCTACATTACAATAAGAATTAGTGCCTTGCCCCTGACAAAAGAAGAGTGCGCAACTGAATAGAACCCAAGAAGGACTGGCACAAAATAAAAACAAAACAGCAGCGGTTGCTTCTCTTAAAATAAACACTTTGGCAAAGTGAACTTTTGTCATATTTTAAATGGTAGAAGTGTGGGTGGGGACAGGATTGCAGCTCATTCCACGCATGCTTTCCATTCCCACTCCGTGTCCAATGCAAATGGCCACTTATACTACAGGACTATGAGTGTATGCACTGCTTGTTTTGGTCTGAAAAGTCACCATTGAACCAGGAAGAGGAGGACTCACGCAGACAAAATTCCTCTGAAAATAAATACACAGGACATATTTTCACCCCAACTCTTGGTGGGAATTAATTCAACCTGTAACAGCAAGTTAACAAGCCACCTTCATTGTCGAAACATTGCCAGACCCTGTTAACACATTGCTGTTACAAGTAACATAATATTAAGTGTATGTTAAATGTGGTTGGTCATGCACATAATGTCAATCTTATACTATACACATGTTGTGATAGCATTCTGCAGATACTAATGCAGCCATATATTGACATATAGTGAAGTGTCAGTGTTCAGCCATGTCCAACAATCACACATAAACAATGCCACTGTTGCTGGTACGGTGGTAACGGAACTGGATGAGCACATACCTTGGGTAGCTCTTTCAGTTGGTTGGCATCAAGGAGAAGCTCTTCCAGGCTGCGGCTGTAACGGTATACCTCGTCGGGGACCTGCTGCAGGTTGCAGTGCCGCTTGTCCACCGACTCTACGTGGCGGTTGCAGCGCCACAGGGGGATACACTTGAGCATGTCCGGCCGCCTGGATGTTGTGGTCGCCGGTGCTATTGAACTCTCCGCATCGGAGGTGAATCAGTGGGATGACCACTGGGAGAGAGAACACTGTAGAAGAGGGCTTACCCAGTGTCAAAACATTTACTCTTCTCCCACGACAAACCTGAACTGAAGGCCGAAATCCACTTAGATACAAAATAATCCCTTCGATGAGTTAGTTAGTGCTTTCCCAGTTTGAGTTCAGCTGTAGGGTTGTCCGATTCACTGTAGCGTCATCCGCCCCGGGATTACAACAAGTATAAACCTTAGAAACGTCCACAGGGATCTTGTATTACTTATACGATTAACTTAGTTTAACACAAAAAATATTTTGGGCTAGTATTGCTACCATAACACCCTAGTTTCACATTGAAGCACAGCGTTGATTAGCAGAACATGCAGCGCAGGTCTGCAGAGATGCACTAAGTAGCTCAGCCAATGGAAAATGCTAAAACATACTTTCCGAGCGCTTCCAATGAAAACATCTCAATAATTGCTATTATATTTAGGAAACCAAAAGGAAACGATTTACTTGTATTTCGCCGGTTGTGTTGTTAGCCAGCTAGTCCTGGTTAGCTAACATAAGCTAACAGCTCACTGAACGTCTTTTGTGCCTAGCTTTAGCTGTCGTTTGCTAACACTATCTACTTTAAAGCCACGAAAAAGACCTTCTGTCCCTAACGAGTCCTTACTAGATCCCAAACATAGCACAAAGAATATCCCCAGTCCGTTTCTTCAGTTAGGTTGCAGGTAAACACGCCAGCGGTGAACAGGAGCTTGAACAGAAGTCGCGATTCCCACCCCTAGATGAGGCAGGGCAGGCCGGTTTAGTGTGTGGGGGGCTGGGCTGGGCTGAGCTAAACACCGCCGCTTTTCGACTCACCTCAGCTCAGGCCACACGTTAATGTGCAGCGCCACCCGGCGGCGGTTCATGTGTTACTATACCACTGGGAGGTGGAGTTTCAGGCCAAAGATTTGTGGGAAATGTTTGCGTCCTCAGAAGACAGTTATCAATGGCTAACTCATTTCAAACGTTACTTAAATGCGATATGCACATAAATATATTGCAGTATTTTTTTGCGAGCCAATACATATCCACAACGATATCAGCACCTCTCAGTGGATATCAGCTAGATTAGGGCATGTGCAGAAAATTATCTTAATTTTAATATGCATAATTTGTCAATATTATCGCATAATGTTATTTCTGAAGTTACAAAATATAATCTAAAAAGGTTTTATTTGAATAAACTACAAAGTACCTATTAGTTATATAAAAGCTTATTTTAATAAAAAAAAAAAAACTAAGTTTCCTTGGACAAAGAATAAACTTTAATAGTAGAAAGACATTGTACAGATCTCAGCAATTTAATTATAAAGAGCACAGAGGCAGAAAGCAGGAAACCTATGTTTAACAAAATTACAAAAAAAAAAAAAAAGGAGTTTGAGCCAGAAAAAGCTTTCACTAGTCACAAAGCAAAAATTGGACAAACATTTGAGGAAAACCTCATGAGGGTTGTTTACATTAACATTGTTTAAAAAAATAATAATAAAAAAAAAACAAGAAATAAAAACATAATTACAAGTTTTAAAGGCCCTTATCTCAGACTGCATTTACAGGCTGAAATGAATTAGGGTAATAAGTACAGGATTGGTGCTGGTGAACCACAGTTTATGCAGATAGATCACTGCTGTTAAAACGCTCTTGGTCGTACACTTCAGCGACAACTTTGCGGCCTCCAAACCAACGGTCATTGAGGGCCTGGATCGCCTTGTTCATTTCTGATGCATTGGAAAACTCTACAAAGATTTTGACAATAATATCTGCATCCTCCTCCTCTCCTTGTTTCTCCTGGTATATGATGACTCGGTTGACGGAACCAAACTTGCCACACTCTTCTGTCACTTCACCTTCAAGGTCGTCATCAATATCCTCTGGTCCAACCATATTTCGGAGAACCATTACTGTAGACTGAGAAAATAGAAAGTTATACGATTAATAAAAGATTAGTTTACAAATAAATTACGTGTGAAGCATTTTCAAAAATCCTACCTCGGATTTCCGTAGCAGTTTTTGCATAACCATATGTCTAGCACTGCTGCCTGAAATGCTCATGTGCTCCTGGTCACTTAACATCTCCTGTCCCGTTCCATCCTGAAGTGTCTCCTCCTTCTCCTCTTTCTTTTCTTGTTGAATTGCAGCTACAGTCTGAGCAGATAAGACGGGCGGCGATGCTAACACCGGGTTCACAAGACCCACTTGGGGAAGCACTGGTATAGGAGGACGTACCGGAGTGACACCTGCGAAAGGTTAGACAGTAATCCATACAGATCATCTAAGCATAGTGTGAGTGTCCAACAAGAAAATTTAAAGGAACACCAATGTGTGGATTTACCTGTGATGACCCCTGGTGCCTGGGCAGCCATAACGGCCTGGGGTATTCCCATTTGTTGACTAAGAAGTTGTGGTGCTAACGTCCCCAAAACTGATGCGCCAGCTACAGCCTCCTTAACAGAGTGGGGCCCAAGACATTAGAGAAAGAGAAACAGACAGAACACAGCACAAGGCAGCACAGTCATAAATCATATACAAGAGTCAATTAACTGTGGCTTTTCAAAAGGAGATGACTATTTTTCCAAAATACAATATGAAGCAATTTCCTGGTTGGCACAATATATTTTTGGGGCAAATGTGTCATTATTGTAGAAGTACAGTAGTCAGACAAGAGGCAAATTGGCTATAATATATCTTAGCTATTGTTCCTGTAGTGCAGATTTAGTTTCCTAAATAAAAAAAATAACAAATAAAAAAAATAAATTTATATTTTACTGTGCTGCATTAAATACATGCTAAATCTGAGTTATAGTTACCTGGAGGGCCATTATATCCCTTAGAAAGGGACTCATACTTGCCTGGGCCGTTATCTTGGCAGTGGCTGCTGCTGCGGCTACGGCCGCTGCAGGTGGCAGGCCACCGGGTGTTGAAGAAGTCAAGGGGCTCAGTAACGGCATAGGTGGGGTCACTGCTTTGCCTACACGTAGGTATTGACCTCCAAGATCAAAAAGGTTCATAGAAGATACAGCATCCAGAGCTGACTGCGGTTTTTCATATTCTAAAAGTAAATAAAGTATGTTAAGTCAATAGCAGACCAATAGCAACAACAGCAGAAGCGCCTGAGGGGCCATTAGCTCACCGATGAAGCCAAAGCCTCTGTGCCGCCCTGATGTGGGATCTCTGGCTAACGTGCAAGACTTGATCCTTCCAAAGGCTTCAAACACACTCTTGATGTCATCATCAGATAGGTCAGGGTGGACCGATGCCACGTAGATCCGGTTAAATGCGCGTGCCTCCTCTGCCAGCTGGTCAATGATGGGTTGCGCCTGACCGATGTTACTTGGGCGCCCGACCTATAGCACAGATCATACGAGTAGGGCGACTGAGTAGGGGATTCATATGATCAAGTGGGGCCGCACTCTAAGGCTCAAAATGTTTGCAGCAATAACTTCGGAAAAGCCACAATTTTCAGCCAACCACAGTCATCAGGGGATTATCAACAGCTGACCAGGTAAACCCATATTAAGGGAAGGTCAGGTGACATGGGACACTAACTATACAAAAAATATATATTTATAAATATGTATTTAAAGGTTTCATGTTCTAATGTATGTATTTAATAAGTGAAAAACCACCCACTTTTTTTTTTCTTTTTTACAACTACCTATCACTGCCACCATTTACTCTGTTGGCTATTTTCTAAGATTTGTTCTTGGAAGCTGACTTAAACTGGGGGGAAACTATTAAGAGTATATTTCACTTTCAGTGCGATCAGCTGAGCTGGTGGCAAAACCGAAAGTTAAAGTCAATAAATGCTAACACGTAAACTAAAATCCTTTCCTATTTTGCAAAAAAAGTCCCTGTAAACTTCCTACATCTGCCGAGTATCTCGTCGGGACACAGATCTGTACTACAGATGGGGCGGCCAAGCAACACCAACCAGGCGCAGCCCATCATCAGCACACCATGGACATAGAGGCACGTGACACCGCTGGGCGTCTTAACTGGAACTCGTTACTAAAACAGCCTTGGCAACATCATGGAAGCATAACACACAGCAGACAGACACCAGACAGTACACACACAATACACGTACCTGAAAATCAACAGACAAATAAAGAAAAAAATTAGTGTATCTCTAAATACTGCAAATTAAATTCAAAAAGATAATCTTAATCATAACCAATAGCTCAAAAGAACTCATGTCAATCTAAATAAAAACTCAAACTGGATTGTAAAGAAATATTAACTTCTTAAATTTGAGTTATTGAGACACAGACAACTTACCTTGATATTTCTGCCCCCCAACATGACCGAGTTCATCTGCTCCAGAGCCAACTGAGCAGCCTCGGGTACGTCATACTCCACAAACGCAAACCCCTACAAAACACAACAGTCAAAATCATCAATTTATCTCAAATATAGTTTTTTACAGCATTTAATAAAATAATCCCACTAATGCACTGACCTTGTGTTTCATTGTAACAGAATCCCAAGACATGTCAATGCTCTTGATTGGACCAAAGGGGGCAAAAGCCTGTCTGATGGTATCCTCTCCAAGCTCGTAGTATATGGAGCCCACATACACCCGACACATGATGGCTAGAGCACGTTGCCGCTGCGCCGCCACCTGCCAATCAGGAAAAACTAAACATAAGCATTAGACAGTAATAAAAAAGGGGTCAACCACACACACACACACACAGGCACACACACACTAATAAGAAATGTGTATTTCTACTGTGCTTTCTTCCCCCAAAAATAGTCAGAGGCCAATTTCAAAGTTAGAGAGTTGGATATAAGGATAAATCAATGGGCACACAACTCTGAAATAAATGTTAAGAGCTGTAAATGGTGATGGCCTCACTTGTCTGTACCCTATGGCCTCTTTTCTGTTACTAGTGAACAGAGCTAAGGAGGAAACACACTTAAGTGACTTACATGCACAGCCCTTAAAAATATTTGGCATCAGTAACTAACCTGTAGTCCACGGATGCAAGTAAGGTAACAAAAGAAATTGTGGAGTTCAAATGAAATCCATTTAAAGTCTTGCCGATTGCAATTTAAGTGCTCTTCTTAGGTCTAAGTGGAGGGGTAATCATCCACAAGGTTGCTATGCTATTCTGATGTCTGATTTTTTTCTGCTTCTGCTTCTGCAATACATAACAGCTGCCAAATTGATGACATAATGGGATGATGACAATTTCATTCACAGAAAAAAAAAAAAAAAAAAAACTTGACTTTGAGATGGCCAAAAAAACCTGTTCCAGCAGTTCTCTCAGATTGGTCCATAAAGAGATTGCTATCCCTCTTTCATCCCATGCCAAGTTTTCTTTTTTAAATTAAGCAAATGCATATTTTTCAAAAAGACGTGACTACAAATAAGAACGACTAGGTCAGAAACAGCCTAAATGATTAGCTAACATCTTGTTAAAAATACTGCAGATAAATATCCTGTTGACAAACAATAGTTATTCTATAATTCTTAATAACCCACAAAATATTACAGAAATAGTTACAGCAAAAGCAGTGCAAAACTATGTCTTCTTATAAAATATGCATTCTTGACAGAAGGGCATGGATTGTTGCGAAGGCAACCAGTAAAAGAAGGGTAACAGTCCTTTCCATAGGAAATGCGCACAGAAAAAAAATTTAATAATCTATTGACCGATTGTAAAGGTGAGAGAGGATCTCCAAAGCCCATTGTCACTGCTGCCATCTGAAAGACAGTAAAGATGAAAAGGTGCTGAAAAGTAGGTTATATATCCCTTAGCTGAGTTTTAAAAAGGCAATTGCTTTGCTAGATAGACAGAAGCAGTTAAGCTAAGATTATATTCAGAACGCCAGTCTTAACATACACTGTGACGAGCTGCTTCTCCAACTTAAACAAATCACCAAACAGCAATAAACAAAGGCATATCCCTATTAATGCAAATCATTGAGATCATAATCAATGCCTTCGCTGAAGATCATGTCCATCTGAAAAAGAGCAGAAGCAAAAGCACAAAAGGGCACATATTCTACTGCTGTTTTCCCTGACACTTCGCGGGGGAGAGAACGGAGTAAGACTTCCAACAGTGTATAAATCAGACCCATCTTACTCGAGAGGTAACCAAAGAGTTAAAAGTTGAAAAAAAAAAAAATGCCTATTCTGCCTATTGTTTCTCATTGACCACACATGAAATAAACAACTTACTGGCGAGGTTTTAAAAAAAGAAGTAACATCTCACCTGCAGGTTGGTGAGCTGTTGTTGCTGATGAGCTATGGTCTGCTTCACCAAGACACTCTTAATGCTCTGTTCCATGGCATACTTCTTGGCCTAAAAAGGTTGGGTGTTAAATAAGCTTTTATCAATTTGATGAAATACTGAAATACATTGTGCTTAAATAAAGTATAAGTCTTAGAAAATCACAAACTAAAACAAAACATTCAGGCTTCTGAATAATTCACATTGCACCATTGGAGCCATTTTCTATGTTTTTTTCAAGGTCTAAGTGTAATGACTATTTTGGTTTAGGAGTACGGTTAAGATTTTAGCTGATCTTACCCTCTGAAGCGCTTCCTGTTGCTCTGGTGTAAGCGGCGGCAGGCCAAGCTTGGCGCCTGTGCCTTGTCCATTCTCCATCTTCAGAGCTTCACCTCCCTGTAATTCAATGAAGCGAATGGTTTACTAACAATCAAAAGCAGTCGCTACAATATACATCCTTGTACAGCCATTACATAATAGTCTCCGCGACATTAACACTGATAATAGACAAAATTTCTAACATGGTCAGGTTGTTAAATTACTGCTATCAGAAACAGCACATGCACCAGACTGAAACCAGGCAGGAGGGGTACTCCTTACCTACTCAACCCGCTAGCGCTGGGTCCGCAGACTGAGGCAGGAAAACCCCCAATGGGAGCAGGATTGATCAGAAGCTTTAACAATTCAACAATTTCTAGGGGAAAGAAAATGCCTTCAGACTAACAGTACAAGACACAAGCTCTACTAGTTACAATGAAATCTACCCAGAGCGCGTTCGTCCTTTTCCCAATGTAGCTGCAATTAGCGTAAATGCTAATGTTAGGTCGAATCCCTACAATTAATAGTTAACAATTCCCGAACGAACAATATCATACCACATCCAAAGCCACGAAAAATAGACATTAGGTATGTTTTCAGTTTAATTAACCATCTCAAAATATAATTACGCAACATTTACAGGCAAGGAATTTAGACGGGCCTACCATCCGCATTATCTTTGTTGCTAGAAACAAGCTAAATAGCCTTTAGCTCAATGTAGCTTAAGCTTTCATTATGACGCCTCAGGAAAACTACAAATCTATCTCTTCGGACGATTAACCCATTATTACACCAAGCTAAATTATTTTACATACGCATATAGCAGGAAAGATGAAAGTAATAAATGTCTAAATAATGATTTTATTTACCGCAGTCTCCGTAACCGCCATGCGCACACCTTCTTGGGAAGGCCAAGCACCACAACTATCGCGAGATTTTCCTCGTTTCAATGAAAAACATCGCGGCATTTAGGTTAACCATTACGTTTGTGTAATCTAAGCTACGGGTGGGTTACTTTGATCTGTGGATTTTATGATTATGTCTGATCGTGGCAGCAAGATGATAAAGTGCTTTTAGCTAGTGTTTTTAGAACAAAGCTATAATTGAATAATCCTAATAAGAATGTTACAATAATTGTATTTTATGGATATAAAACATACACATCCTTGAATAAATCACATAATAATGTCCCATATGGTTTATTGTTGTGTAATTAGTTGCATCATTAACATTTTACAAAAGTTTAAGTATCACATCCAAAGGCAAATTCATTCAATAAATCCACAGAAAACATCTGACATAAGACTGATATGGACATTGTTTTCATGTTTGCACAGTTTCAACATTCATTTTCTTGGTCAGGTCCCGAGAAATCTTTTAACTGACTCTGAAGATTTTATTTGCGACCGACAAGGCAAGATGCAGTTGGTTATTAAGACATGCTGCTTCGTAGATCAAATGAGAGTAAGAGTGGCATTGGTTTGCAGAGATCTTCTCAGTATATCCCATAATAGCCACAAACAAATATGTACAGCAGTCTAAAGCAGGTGAAGGTCAAGGAAAATCCAGGGCAACCGTCTCCAGAGACAGAATCCTAGAAAAGGCCTGACACAGAGTACGAGTAAATAATTATAGAAAGCAATGACTGTACAGCAGTGTAAGTGTCTGGTGTTGTGAACTCACAGAAAAAAATATTCAAAATGACACACAATGTTATCTGCAGTAGATAAACTGGACATTTCATAATTGTTTAGGAAAATCCTCCCAAATGTTGTATTTTACTGTAAATATGAAGAAATATTGTCAAAAATGTATAGTAATGTGTTATGGAAAACTTAATGGTTTCAAATGGCAAAAAATATTTAAAATATTACATTATGACAGTAGAATTATCTTGACCAAATGCAGATGTTATCTTGTAAACAGACAGAGATAATTTTAGTTAATTCAAAAATGTATATATAAAAAAAACAATATAGAAATACTAATCAAACTATATGCATTCTATTGGCATTTTTTTTTTAAATTTGGATCATGGTTAGATTAACAATCCCAACATCCCTTTCCCTCTTTTTTAGAACAATATTATTTTAAAACCTTCCAATGTAAATACCAATGTATTAGTGTAGTATTATTTTGCCCAGTATACAGTAGATGCTGCTTTCACTGCCATTTCCAAGCAATTGGAGAATTCACGTTTACTTCAACTGCCTTCATCGACACATTACAAAAAAGACAAATAGCATTAATTATGAGCAGTCTCCATATATATTTTAATTGTAATACCAAGCTTATATTATTTCTAAACTATTGTGTTGAGTAAGAAGTCAATTCTCTGATGTAGCTACACTGCCATATCAGGCACTTAATTTTCAAGTATTTGGGTTTCATAATATACTTTTGCTGGGACAAACCCTTAAGAGCACTCCAGGATAAAATAGAGGCATCACCTCGTTGGTCCTCATTTAGGTGAATTAAACAGTAACTCTGGGGGAAATGGCACATAACAGTGTGGGGAGGTAAGGTATGGTAACTTTGCAGGTTGTAAAACAAAACAAAAAAATACATCTGCAAGGATTCTATGGTTCACAGCTAAACACACGTAAGTGTGTAATAGACAGCATCATCCTTGAACTCAAATCAATGACGAGGCCCATAAGAAGGAAGGATTTAGTAAATAATTGTAATTAATAATGTTTACATATCATAGTAAAAATGTAGACAGTGGCGTGCAAATGAGGCTCGTAAGCAGTAAAATATCCTTTTGAAAACATAGCTGCTGCATTTGAAGTAAAACCAACCCATTCTGAAGAGTGGCATTGTGGAGATACCTTAAGGCATGATAGCCCTTTTATGCAGGGAGTTTGTCAATCTTCCACTGCTTTGTAGGACGGATAAATGCAGCCAACCAGAGCTGCCCCTTACTGCTTCAGTTTCCCTCATCTCTAAGGGGTATTAGACGGACTGTTGCGGCCCAGCATCTATCTGTACATGTTACTCCCAGCTGGGTCAGCCCCTGCTCTCTCTCTCTGTGCCTGGCTGTGTGATCCTGCTTGCTGTATTCTTTGTCTCAGTCCATGTGGCCAACATCCAGGTCCCACTGTTTGGGTCAGAGGTAACATTTCCTCACTGTGCCACTCCAGACGCAACTCCACGAACCCGGTGTCGACTGAGGGCATCCTCCAGGAACACCGCCACTTTCTCACTATCCTCCTACATAGCAGTCATGATAAAACAGTTATAAGGTTTGGTAGAAATTCATTCACACCAGTCAAACGTTTGAATATTATTATTATTTCAGAATAAAAAATGCAGAATAAAAAGCTACCTCATTAATGAAGGCATAGTGAACAAGTTCACTGGCAAGGTCTCTGGAGGTGTCAGCTAGAAGTTTTACAAAAAATATTTAGCATAGAAGTGCTTCAAGTAAAACAAATAAAACAATAAGAGCGTACTCACTTGGAAGAATGTCACAGCTAAGCTGCCGGTGAAGTTTGTCATCCATCTTCAAAAACAAAGAAAGCTGGAGAAAAAACACAAAGGATAAATGTCAGCCATTTTTATTAATGGCATTTTGCACAATATGAAAAATGAAATTCTTGTTTATGTAGGTACCTTTCAAAGCCAGTAAAGTACCTGTAATACTTTGCCACTCACATGTGTTTTGGTCCCTTCTTCATTAGATTCCAAATTACAGTGCATCTGAACAACCTGCACAAAAAAGAACATGGTGATAAAAACCTGCACATCTAGTTAGACCTTTATGAATAGTTTACTGACAAGTGTTTTTTTAACATAACCTTAGAGAATGAGGATTTAACAAAACAGGGTTTTTATGATGGGTGACGGTCTAACCTTTCTAGTTTCTGTCTCCTGAGGTTCAGGAGTAGGTGTTTTGACTGTCTCCACCTGCTCCTGAGACAAGGACAGTGCACGTGGAACAGGGTGTGGCCGAGAAGATGCAAAGTTCATTAAAGGATAAATCCCATTCCTAGAGAAAGGTGAAAGTATCGTCTATTACTCTTTGCATATATAAATTCAGCATTCCTATTTATTATTGTACATTACACATAATGTTTCACTTACTTGACATCCTCCAAAAACTTGTCAAGTTCCAAAGGGGATACGTGAGAATATCTGTAATATAACAACACCAATCAGCACAGAGTGTCTTGCAAATGTTATCATATACATAAATCTAAATGTAGTTTTACTTGAGCTGCACTCCTTGTCTGTTTTCATGCCTAATCTCAGCCATCACAGCATTAGGGTCAAAGGACTTGGTTTTCTCCTCCACACAATTTTCCGGAAGCAGGTCTGAAATTAAAGCAGGACAAAGCTTGAGATGTTATCCATTAAGATGTAGGAAATTGGAAAAGAATGTGTTTTTGTGATTTAATTTTAAAACAAGAATTAACTAAAGGAGGTATTGTGTGCTACTGCATATCATTCTGTCTTTCTAGGGCATGTCCTCAAGAAACACATACAGAAAGATGTGAGCTTATTAATGATGTACCCTGAGAGGTGTTATTAGATATTTTGGTGAGCCTGCCATGTGGAGATGATATAACTCACACTGGTTGTTGATGAGGCAGTGGGCGGCCAGCAGTTTGAGGGAGTGGACTTCAAACAAGACTCGGTGAAACAGAAGATCATGAGCTGTAGGACGGAGCTTGGCTTCATGGCGCAAACAGGACTGGGTAAATTCCTGCATTAAGTGCAATGTGTTTAGTACAATAGAAGCACAACCAGTTCAACAGAATCACTTCCTAACAAAAAGTCCTTGAGAGTGAAGAGGTGAAACATATTGAATCTTACTCTCATGAGAGGGTCTTCCAGAGATTGGCCCGCATTGACAATAGCCTCCTTCGACACGGCACTATCTCCATTGGCCTGGATCTCTAGTACTGCCATCTATCAGAACAAACATTCTGTTCTCACTTGCACCTTTACAGCAGGTCAACATTATATATTACAGATCTTATTTTTCTCACCTCCAGGGCACAGATGCCAAAGGAGAAAATGTCTATGGCGTAGTCATCCGCTCCAGCTGAAAGCAAAAATAGAAGAAGCATAAAGGATACTAGGGCATAAAAAGTAATACAAAAATGACAAAATACTTTCGAGAATATTTAAATGCCCTACTCTAGTCAATGGAACTGTGGCTCCAATAATATCAGCGTCATTATATCCTATAGTTACATCCCATTCATCAAACAGTTCCCTCTGCTCTGTGCATGTGGAACATTGCACATTTGTTTTGTGGCCAAGAGATTATAGAGAAATTATGAAATGGTAGGTCAGCAGTATAGAAGAAAGACTCATATGCAGAGTAGATACAACTAAACAGCATACAGTAAGGACTTTAAAAACTAATTTGTTATAAATGACTATAAATCAGTGCTTACCACCATACTCTGGGGCAAAGAAGTGTTGATTCCTTTGCTCATCGCGATGCTGCCTTCCTTTACCATGGACACCAGC